>JACCIX010000602.1:0-80795 GCA_025506515.1 Flaveria trinervia
GAATGGAAGGTTTCATCAGGTCTCTTGATTCAAGAATGTGGGAGTCTATTGAGAATGGACCTTTCATACCCAGCACCCCTTCTGCTACTGGTGCTAGTATGATTCCCAAAGACGTGGCTAACTACTTGATGAAGATAGGAAGAGAGTAGAGATAGACAGAAAATCCATGATAGCTCTTCAAACTACCCTTCCAAACTATGTATACAGAGGTTTCAAGAAGTGCAAAACAGCCAAGCAGCTATGGGATGCACTGAAACTTATGTATGAGGGTTCTTCTGAAGCCAAGGAGAACAAGAAGGATCTCCTGAAGTAGCAGTTTGAAAACTTCACCTTCAAAACAAGTGAAACCATGACTCAGTAGTACTTCAGGTATGTTGAGATTGTGGATACCCTAGTGGATGGAGGAGTTTCTCTTGAAAACAAAGACATTGTAAGGAAGTTCATGTCCTCACTTCCTAGGCAGTGGACACACTACTGTGTGGTGATCAAGAGAACTGAAAATCTCAAAACTCTTACTCTGACAGAGTTATATGGGATTCTCAGTGGCTACCAGATGGAGATGAACATGCAAGGTTCATCTGGAAACTCCAACAATCAAATGGGTTCAGCCCTGCATGTGACTGAAAGGGATAGCATAGAACCCAAACATCATCTCTTATGCTACCCTGACAACTCACCAAAGGGTCCTTTCATCACCTTCCCAGAGACACCAAAGGAGAACTACACTCGAGGAAGCCCATTCCAAGAGACAAGCTCTTCTCAAGCTTTTGTGTCTTCTAATGAAGTTGTGGCAACTCTTTTTTCACTCTTGAAGACCTGGATCCATCCAGATGATCTGGAATATATGGAAATAGTCCAGCAGATGGCTCTTCTCACTCACAGAGCCAAGAAGTTCTACAAGAGGACTGGAAGGAAGTTTCCAAGCAATGCAACCACTGGAAAGTTTGGACTGGACAAAGGCAAAGTCAAGTGTTACAACTGTAACTTGATGGGCCACTTTGCCGGAGAGTGTAAGGCACCTAGAACAAATGGTGGCCAAACACAATCTAGACCAACTACACTGACAAAGCTCTCCTTAATGAGAAGTCAAAGCAGCAAGCTGCTGTTGCTGTTGAAGAAGGAGGCTTTGACTGGAGCTTTCAGGTGGAAGATGCTTCTCCAAACCTAGCACTGATGGCTGATCATGATGAAGCCAAGGTATTAGAACATCTCTGTTCTCCTGAATGCATTGCTAAAGTTAACAGGTACAGGTCCAACAACTTGGAACTGAGATCTGACCTTGAGTCCTTAAACATTTTAAAATCTTATTTTAGAATGTCTGAAAATGATTATACGCTGAAAATAGAGGACTAGAGAAAACCATTTCAGTTCTAAAACATGAACACACAGATTTTAGGACTCAAATCAAAGATCTCATAACCAAGTTAAGTGAGTGCCAGGCTGAGCTTGTGATCAGCAAAGCCAGGGTAGAAAAGAGTGTTCTTGAAGAGGAGACCTTCAAGAACATGATATCCTCATCCCTGCATAACAAAGTGTGCTATCAAAATAGGCAGGGACTAGGATCAAATGAGATAGCTCCTTCACACACAATCTTGACAATAAGACCTCCTAGGTGTTGAACTTGTGAAGATAAGCTACCTCTCATAGATCCTATGAGTGAAGAGGATGAAGAAGAGATAGTGAAGAATCCCTCTGCAAAGAGTGAAGAGGAGGATTCCAAGAAGGGTCACTATCCTTCTAAGGAGAAAGTGAAGACTGTGATGACCAAGTCCATGAGAAAGAACTTGATCAGAAAGAGCAAAAGAAAGGCAAGGAAGGCTCAAGAGATCAAGGCTACTTTTGACTCTAAGCAGAAACAAGTTTTTATTTCTGCAGGGTTTAAAATGGTAGGGACTGAAGACATCAACCAAAACTCTTCTGCTAAGAGTTTTGGTTCTTGTTCAACTCATCTCAGCAGCAAGAAGAGGACAGATCTACTGTGTACCACTGCTGCACAGCCTGGACCATCAAACTCCAAGCATAGTCCTCAGCCCAAGAGGATTGTCTCATCATTTGCAAAGATGGAGGTGGAGAAGGGATGTGACCAAAGACAGTCCTATTTCAAAGACATGGCTCGTGTGAAGAAGAAAATGAATTGCGTCATGTGTGAAAGTACCACTCACATTGCCAAGGATTGTCCCTTCAATCCTAAAGGTACTGTCCATATGATCAACACAAAGGCTTCAAAGAGTTCTAAGAAGATTCAAGCTTCGGAAGGAAAACCTATTTCCTTTGGAAGTTCCAAATCTAACAAGAACGGAAGTGGAAAATTCTCTTCGAAAGAATATTTGGTCTCAGAAGAAAGGAGTTCTTCTGAAGCACTGAAGTCTGCTGCAGTGTCTGCAGAATCTTCTGAAGGTTCAGTCATCAAAACTTCTAAGTTCCAAAAGCTTCTAAAGTTTGAAGGTCAAGTCCAAGACTCCAAAGGTGGTGTGGATGTCTAAGAAAGACCAAGTGACTGAGATTTCTCCATCACAACAGCTCAAGATCCTCTTAGTACAACCATAAGATCTATTACTGTTGAATTACCTTCTGCAAATGAGCCCAAGACAAGCAAGGCTTGGGTTTCCAAATGTAACTAATCATTCTCTTTGTGCAGGGACAGCTGAAGACAGACAGAAATGTCTGGATCATAGACAGTGGCTGCTCCAGGCACATGACAGGCAATAGGTCACTACTCTAGAATTTGAAAGGATTGATGGAGGACTAGTCTTTTGGAGGAATGAAGGTGGTTACATTTTTGGAAGGGGCAAGGTCACAAATGGTAAGCTCAGCATAGAAAAGGTAAACTTTGTTAAGGAGCTTGGATACAATCTTCTGAGTGTATCTCAATTTTCTGATCAGAGTCATAACATGCTCTTTACTGAGCATGAGTGCATTGTTCTTAAGCCTAGTGTGGTCATTCCTCATGAGCATATCCTGCTTAGAGCCCCCAGGAAAAGAAACATGTACAAGATGGATTTGCAAGAAACCTCTCCCTCTGGAGAAGTTTCATGCTTTCTGTCTAAAGCCAATAGTGATAGTCTTTCCTGTGGCATAAAAGAATGTGCCATGTAAACTTTAAGAACATGAATAAATTAATTAGCATGATTTGGTAACTGGAATGCCAAAGAAAGAGTTTACAAGTGATGACCACTGTGTTGCATGCCTGAAAGGGACAACATAAGGTATCTCACAAGCCTAAGGAAAAGAACACCATTACTACACCCCTACACTTGTTACATATGGATCTTTTTGGCCCCACCAGTGTAATGAGTTTAGGAAGGACCTTATACTGTCTAGTGATCACAGATGACTTTACAAGATTCCTTGGGTTTTCTTCCTTAGAACTAAGGATGAGACCCTGAGATTCTAAAGAATTTCATCTTAAAGATAAGAATCAATCTGATCACAAGGTCAGATCATAAGATGTGATCAAGGAACCGAATTTAAGAACCATATCCTTGATACATTCTGTGATGAAAAGGTATTACAAGACAATTCAGTGCTCCCAGGACTCCTTAGCAAAATGGTGTTGCTAAGAGGAGAACAGGACACTGATTGAAGCTGCAAGAACCTGCTTGTCGACTCTAACTGCCCATCACCTTCTGGGCAGAGGCAGTCAACACTGCCTGCTATGTGCAGAATAGAGTTTTAGTAGTTAAGACTCATGGCAAGACTCCTTATGAACTTTGGCACAAGAGGAAATCTTTCATTGGTTTTCTTAGGTCATTTGGATGTCCTTGCACCATCTTGAATACCAAAGATCAAATTGCCAAGTTTGCTAAGAAATCAGATGATGGACACTTTATTGGATACTCTTCCTCAGCTAAGGCTTATAGAGTATACAATCTTAGAACTAGATTTGTTGAGGAGTCAGCCAATGTGACTTTCAATGAACACACACCCTGTGTTGCTGGTTCTGGACCGGATTGGTTGTTTGATCTTGATTTGGTTACCAAATGTTTTAACAAATCTTGTGAGAATGTTTTAGGATCTGCAGAAAATTTAAATACAGATGATCCCGATCCAAGATTTAAGCTAGGAAGATCTTCAAGACATATATCTTCAGCTCCAGTTGGAACCACTTCTGCAAATGAGGTTTTTGTCAGCCGAACAATGACAAATTCAGCTGATACATATGGTATGACTTCAAATTCCAGCTCAGAGGCTCTACAACTAGATAAGAACACCTCAACTATGGAAGACAACAATGGTGGTGGTGACAGTGACCAAGAATTTCTCTAATTTAGATCTTTCTCAACAACTTGATGAGAACATCAATGATGTCACACACTGCTTGGATAAAGTTTCACTTGAAAAGTGTGCTGATGTTGTGGGAGAAACTTCCATGCCATATCTAAATTTCTCTAATTTAGATCTTTCTCAACAACTTGCTGTGATCCCTTAGCTTAGGATCCACAAGTCTCACCCTACCACAAACATCATTGGAGATGTTGTCTCAGGGGTAAAGACAAGAGGACAAACCCATGAAGCAAATGTTTGTCTTCACTCTTGTTTTCTATCCCAGATAGAGCCAAAGAAAGTTGATGAAGCTCTAAAGGATGGAAGTTGGGTTGAAGCTATGCAACAAGAGCTACTTCAATTCAAAAGGCAGAAAGTTTGGAACCTTTGTCCTCTTCCTTCAGGGAAGACTACCATTGGAACCAAATAGGTGTTTAGGAACAAGAAAGATGATAGAGGCATCATCATCAAGAACAAAGCTAGACTGGTTGTTCAAGGATACACACAAGAAGAAGGGATTGACTACACTGATCTCTTTGCTCTAATGGCAAGATTAGAAGCTGTTAGGATATTCCTGGCATTTGCTGCATCCAAGAACTTCAAGGTCTTTCAACTTGATGTGAAGTGTGCCTTTTTCTATGGAGTGATAGATGAAGAGGTTTATGTCAAACAACCACCTGGTTTTGTAGATCCTGATCATCCTGATTATGTCTACAAGCTTGACAAAGCTCTCTATGGGCTGCATCAGGCACCCAGGAAGTGGTATGAGACACTATCTGAGTATCTTTGTAAACATGGATACGAGAGAGGTACTATAGATGGAATTCTCTTCATCAAAGAACAAGGAAAAGACATATTGCTAGTTCAAGTATATGTGGATGACATCATCTTTGGTTCAACTAATCCAAAGCTCTGCAAAGACTTTGAGAAGCTGATGAAAGACAGATTTGAAATAAGTGCCATGGGGGAACTCAATTTCTTTCTGGGAATTCAAGTGAAGCAAGTTGAAGATGACATCTTCATAAGTCAGTCAAAGTATGTTCAGGACATACTCAAGAGATTCAATATGACTGACTGCAAGATTGCTAAGACACCCATAGCGAGAAACCACTCTCTTGGTCCTGATCTTGAGAGGGAGTGTGTAGATGAGCACTTATATAGGGCTATGATTGGGTCTCTTATGTATCTTACTGCTAGCAGGCCTGATATCATGTTTGCTACATGTATTTGTGCAAGATATCAAGCCAACCCTAAGATGTCTCACCTTATCACTGTTAAGAGGAGTCTAAGATACCTCAAAGGTGCATCAACACTTGGACTATGGTATCCTAAGAATTCTGACTTCAATCTGTATGTCTATACAGATAGTGATTATGGTGGTTGCAACATGACTGCAAAGTCTACATCTGGTAGATGTCAACTTCTTGGTGGAAGGGTTGTCTCATGGCAATGCAAGAAACAATTCTTTGTCTCTGCATCAACTGTTGAAGCTGAATACATTGCTGCTGCAAGCTGCTGTGCTCAAGTACTTTGGATTCAAAATCAGATGCTGGACTATGGGTTAAACTTCAAGGAGACTCCCATTCACATAAACAACAACAGTGCTATCTCAATCACAGAGAACCCTGTGCAGCATTCAAGGACAAAGCACATCAATATCAGGTATCATTTAATAAGATATAATTATGAAAAGGGATTAATTAAACTGGTCAAAGTTCACACAGATGAACAATATGTTGATCTGTTTACAAAGGCTTTTGATGAACAGAGATTTAAATATCTAATATTAGCTATTGGGATGATAAACTTTGAGTAAGCTTTTCTTAAAACTAATTCTTATTATTTCTTTAAAATTTATGTGTGTCCAAAGTTGTCTAGCTCATCACTTTCATAAGCTCATGTTTTCTTTGGATGAAAATTTCTTTTTGAAGACTTTCCTTAGATTTTTGAAAATTTATGATACTTCGGAAGTTATGCTTTTAACTTCGGAAGCAAATCATGCCTTCAAAATAAATAACTGTCTACGAAAAGTTACCTTCGGAAGAGTTTCAAAATTATCTTCCGAAGCTTAAATACTTGTCTCAGACACTTACTCATTTTCAAGGACCATTTACTTCCGAAGCAAAATTAACTCTCGGAAGCTTTGTTAGTTTATACAAAAAGCACTCAAGCTTTAATTTTTCTTCTGAAGCAAAATTCTCAAACCTCTCAGGAAATTCTTCCGAAGTCATTTTAGCTTCAGAAGCTTTTTAATTAAAACTTCCGAAGATAATTAACCTTCGGAAGTTTTGTCCTTGAACAAAACTTTCAAGTCTTGATTTTCTTCCGAAGTCAAATTCTCAAATCCTTAGGAAAATCTTCCGAAGTCATTTTAGCTTCGAAGCTTTTCATTAAAACTTCCGAAGATAATTTACCTTCGGAAGATTTTTGACTTCCAAGAAAACTACTTTTTTAGAGATGGGACCGATATTCGGATTTCAAAGTTTATCCTCTTTCATTAAACTTTATCTGAAATCCTTTTTCGCATATATACCCAAACGTTTCCCCCCTCTTTCTATCATCTGCTTAACCCAAATTTCTCTCTGAAATTACTTTCTTCCATCTTTCTTCATCCTTAAGCTCTCTCCAAATGGCCAACCCTCATCACAGAAATGACCCGAACTTTACCATGCAGTTACACAGGCAACATAACCAAGTTGCTCTGTTAAGCTCTGTGAAAGATCCTCATTTCTCAGAGGTTTGCCGTTTCCTAACTCTATCAAACTACTTCACCTCCCTAACCATTGATCCTCCACTCTATGAGGATCAGTTTCTTGAATTCTGGAAGACCTGTCAAGAGGTCATTATGGATGGGGAGAAGGCACTGTCTGCCACAGTACAGGGGAGAACAATCTTCATCACTCCAGCCATCATCAATAGACATCTTCAGCTGGATGACGAAGAAGGTGAGGTTTTTTTCCCAAAGGAAGCTGTCAATCGTACCTTTGAGCAAATGGGATATGAGGGAGATTTCTCTGTAAAGACTTTAGGAAGGGAAGGTCTCATCCCAATGGAGATTCCTGCTCCATGTGATCATCTATAGCTTATCAAACAAGCATGGTGGATGGGACCAGATTCCTGAGGATCTCTCCTTCATAATCCATGGAATGGTTCAGGGGTCAAATTCAGGTACTCTCAATTGTTTATACAAATTACTTGCTAATTTAGACTCCTTAGAGTATTACATGTTTTCTAGATATGTCCAGTATATTCTTAACTATGAACTGGGCTCACAGTTAAGGGAAACAGGTAACATTCTTAAATTAGGACAGATGAAGCCTGGCATCTTTAAAATACTGAGAAAGTCCACTGTTGGATTCTTTGGGGTAGAAACAGCCCTAGTCCCAAAAATGTTAGAGCTCATTGCTCAAGGTGACAACCTAGCAGCACAAGCTAGTGTTGAACCGACACCTACTACTTCCCAACCACCCACACAGCCTCAAATCTCCATCACCTACCAAAGAAAATCCAAACGAACCCCTGCTCAGACTATTAGTTTATGGAGGCCCCCATATACTCAACCATACAGGAAGAAGTGGACACTGGAGCAGACCACTCCCATCTCTTCAAGAATCAGTGTGAGGTTCCTCATGCTCAGCCTGATGAGCTCATTAGCCCTACTGCCTTAAGCCATCACTCTAAGTCTCAACACTCAAGTGATCAACCTTCAGGGGACAGTTACCATCCCCAGCCTATAGATCTAACCAACCAATTCCCAACCTTGATTTCTACACTGATGAAGATATAGGTTTCAGTGAGTATAATGAATCTCTTTTCTTTCCTCTACTCAAAGAGAGATGAGTACTCTTGAGTCTCCTACATCTATCCCCATCAGTCACCTACAACTGAGGTGGACACTCCTGAACCTGTTCAGGATGTCCATATGGAAGAGGCTCTCACTTCTGAAAGTGATTACAACATTAAGACCTCAACCATGGCAACTCAGCCCACTGACATCTCAACTGAGACTGCTAGTGAGCAAAGGAAAACCAGCAGCCAAGAACCTCAAGCTGGTGGTGAGAGAGAGGACTCTGGACCAATCATCTCATCCCCCATGAATCTTATGAGAAGATGAGGGGAATCTGAGACTACTGGTGCAAAAACTGTCTAAAACATGCACATATTTAGTCTCAAAGGTCAGTCACCTTGAATCTTAGGTGACTACCTTACACAACAGGAACAATGATCAGCAACTTAAGATTTCATATCTTAAGGAAAAACTAGCTGGGAGACCCTTAAGGAGAACTCAACCAGGAACACAAGAACCTATGAATGTGATTGACCTATCTTCCAGCTCACCTATGCAAGTGGGTGATGCTACAAAAAGGGGGAGAAAGTCATTACAACCATAGAACCTAGGAGTTCTTCAGAGAGAATGGACATTGAGGACTCACCATCCTCACTTGCAACTGTGCATTCTCAGCAACCTCCTCTAGTTCACATTGATGTGGACTACACAGACTCCTTCATACAGAGTCTGTTTGAGGATGGGGTACCAAGGGCTAGGTCACCTTCACCATCTTCAATCACATCATAAGGTGGAGGTATGACACAACAGGAAGGCCCTCATCATTATAAGAGTTCAAGGACAGCAAGAAGTCTTCAATTTTCAGACCTTGGACTACTATGAAGGTTTGGATCTAGTCAACATGCCACTTGTCAACCCAAGCCAATCAAGACAAGCTGATAGACTGGCTAAAAGAATCCAAGACAGGATCATTGCAGAGTTAAGCTTAAGAAGGAGACTTAGGCAATCAGGCAATGTCATCGGTCAACTGGATGTTGAGGCAAACCCTAAGATTAGCTTTATAGGGGAAACCTTGACTCAAGGCCTAGTGACAGAACCTGAGAGTCCTGTCTCATCATCTCCAACTGCTACAGAGATCCATATTCCTTCTGAGACACCTGCTGGTGAAGGTGCTTCTCAACCTCTCTCTGGCCTGAGCTCAGATGTTACAACAAGCAATAGAGGCCAAAGCTCTCTCCACCCTGAGTCACAAATGTCTATGAGTGACAAAGGGAAAAGAAAGATGACATATGAGGAGATTAAGGAGGAGGAGAGAGAGAGAGAGGAAAAGGAGGCTAAGGGGAGAAAGTTCCTCTACTGAGTCTCCAAGACTCATGGAGTCTGCAATCAGGGCTGCCCCCAGACCAGATACTCAGAATGATGAGTTAAGGACAGTCAGGATTAACTATCTGCAGACTAGGAACTATGACATAGATAATGTCATTTCTCTTCCCTTGGATGAATTAAATGAACTGGTTGACCTGGAAAGGTCAAGAGAGAAGAAGGAGGCAGAAGATGCAGAACTCCTAGTACAAGTCAAAGAAGAGAGAAGAAGAAAAAGACTGTACAAAGGTATGCCTACACTCTCACCAGTTTAAGAAAGTCCTGAACAAGAGGATGTGGTTTAACAAGAACCTCAGGTAGATAAGGAAGAAGATAGAATCAAGATGATTAACTACCTGAGTGCCACAGGCCTCTATCAGAAAGATGCACTCCTTTCCTTACCTTATGACTATATTGAGTTCGAGTACTTAAAACAACTTGAGCTTGAGTTAATCAAGGAAAGAAAGACAACAAAGAAGAAGCTAAGGGAAGAAGCTGCAAAATCAAGAGTCATCATCCAAAAGAGCATGAAGAAGTCTGCTGATAGGCAGAGGATGATGAGCTTCTTGAAGCTGTATGGATTCTCCGGAAGGAGACTTGGACCCATGTCTCTATGCACTATGGATGAGAATATCAGGGTAATCAAGCAGAAGATTAAGAGTGGAGGGCTCACTGACGTACATTCCACTCCAAGTCAGGCTCCACCTGAAGTGGAGGTTAAGGTTGAACAACCAGACACAACACAAACCGGAGCTCCTGCTAATGCTCAGCAAGCTTATCTTCTGATCCACAGCAGGGTCAATCTCCCTCTCCATCTGAACATGAGAGAGAGGAAGTCCCAACTGAGAGAGACAGTGAAGATCAATCTGGTGCTGCAGGCCAGTCTTCTCAGTTAAAATTTGGAAAGAGAAAGAAGAGGATGGCTTCTAGACCAAAGTTTAGAAAGAAAAAGAAGCCTGCATCCCCTTCTAAACCTCAAGATGAATCAGAACAGCCTGAGGATGTGCAGCCAGAGGAAGCTACACCAACTCCAATTCAGTTAGCTCCTCTAGCAACAGGAAGACCCATCTTGTCTTGGACATACACCACAAATCCAGAAAGATGGCATGTTATTAGAGATCAAGGCATTAAAGACATTTATACATGGCAAGATATGTTTCAGTTGCCTCTGTATGACCTCTTTGACATGAGAAGACACTTTGACAGCCTGAAGGATCCTGATCATCTTATGAAGAAAGGAATGGTGATCATCCTAATGAGGACTGTTAATATATGAAGTTTTCAAAGTGTTTTGGTAGCATCAGCCTAGGGGGAGTTTGTAGAGATTAATGAAGAGGCTGATGCAACCTAAACATCTTTAGTCTTTCCTGCATACTACACAAGTGCATTAAAGAAGAAGCTTAGGAAGTTTCACATATGAAACAGAAAAAAATACTCTAAGTGTGAAATCTTCCAAAGCCAAGACCAATATCTTCCGAAGCCAAACATGAAGTCTTCCGAAGCCTTGAAGACAAAGTCTTCCGAAGCTTCAAGTTCACGAAGACAGATTTCTTCCGAAGACTTTTAGTAACATGCTTTATCTGATGTACTGTTCCATAAAGCTGGACATCTTTCCGCTGCAACTCTGCAAGTCACCAACTTACATGGTTTGGTGAAAAGGTCCATGCTTTTGGTAACTGTACATTGAGGTCTTGAATCTGTAACTTTTTACTTCATGTACTTTATCCTTTTTGTAATAGATAAGGATGTGAGCTATGGCATGTCATAGTCATAAGTCAAAAGGCAATCTGCCTTTTGACTCTACAATTGATTTTGTTTGTGTCTAGTTAATTGTATCCAGCTTGCTTTCAAAGTATAGCCGACTGTAGGATGTAGTATAAGTATCTAATGTTCTTGTATCTTTCGAATATGCTTTGTAACACTTGTAATAAAACATAGAGAAGGCAATATACTGCATTTTTGAAAACCAAACACTTGTGTTCTTTGTGTTCTGTCTCCTGCATTACTTGTGTACTTAGTATCTAAACTCTTGGTTAAACCGGTTTACTATTTGATTAAAGTTTAGTTAATCTCCTATTTGTATTGTTGTGTTGTAACTAACACCTTAACGATCCTGCAGAGCTCCGTATACAATGGGACTCAACTGATCTGTCTACCCTGGCACTCTCCCAGAAAGACTGCTGGATGGACTTGTAAGGTGTGGACGGAGTCGAGATAGCCTTGAAGATCTGTGATCGGCAGAGAAAAGATATAATCCCTAAGAACTCGGCAGCATTCCGGGATGTAGAATCAAGGTGGGCACAGATGTTGTTCTTGGAGGTCATAGTCCACCTTTCTGCCATGTTTCTGTAACATTAGACACATAAACATTAGGTTAATCCATAACTGAAACACTTGAAATTTAAACTGTTTTGAAATCAGTCTTGGTCAATCGTGGCGATTGAACTATACGATTGAGTTCAGTCGGTTGATTGAGAGTGCGATTGACTTCAATCGGGCGACTGAGCATGCGACTAAGTTCAATCGGGTGACTGAGCATGCGGCTGAGTTCAATCGGGCGACTGAGCATGTGGCTGAGTTCAATCGGGAGACTGAGCATGCGGCTGAGTTCAATCGTGCGATTGTGCTCATATGCCTAGTTCATTCGGCCGATTGATCCATTCGCCCAGTTCAATCGTGCAATTGAACTTCATTCGGAGTGACTAGTCATATACCTCTCTGTTCGACACTTTAACCCTGAATCTTGGTCAAAAATGGAAGTTGAACATTGTGTTTAGACTCTTTAGACTCGCAGGAACCCTAATTGTCATAGTATGTCTTTCATTTTAACCAATTTGCATATTTATATGGTCTGTTAGTTGGTTATTACTTCTTTCTTGATTTTTTTTAACATTTTGGGCCTGTTAGGGTTTGTATTCACCGTGCATTTTGTGAGATTTAGATCGTTCATTACCTGCAGATGATGTAACAACTCGTCAGTAACACAATAGTGGTCAGAAATCGACTTAATCAAATTTTGGTAGAGTGTCGTTGCATTGGGGCGATTTTAGGGCAACTGAAGGGTGATGAAGATATGCGACCAACTTTAGCCCTATTTATACTAATTTTATCTTCTGTCGGGCGATTGGATCCATTTGCACACTTCATTCGTGCAATTGGAGGTCAGTCGGTCACATTCAGTCGTGCGACTAGGTTTCAGTCGTGCGACTGACTCATTCGGTCACCTCCATTCATGATATTGTTCATTCTGGTGATCCAATCGTGTGAATGGTTTATAAACATGCCCCATTCGTGCGACTGGTCCATACTTATGGTCCAATGGTGTGAATGACTCTGACTTAAGACTTTAACCTTATGCACTTTCAACCACTTAATCATTTTAACAATACGTAAAACGTTATCAGCAATGATCATCTCAGACATGACCTTTTTAAATGAAAAACCTGTTGATCGCCTCAGACGTGATCCTTTTACTTAAAACGAATGAGTCACCTTAGACGTGTCTCATTTTTTATTTTGAATGTTTTGGTCACCTCAGACGTGACCCTTTTGAGTGAGTGATTCACAGGTGAAGTCTCAATGCCTAGTCCGAATTTTATCTACTTAATAACTAACATGAAAAAATAAAGCAATTGATTTCTTTCCTTTTAGTTAAGTTGTCCTCCTCCCTCGTTTTTTAAGTAATTAAATATAAATAAAACGAGTAATTTAATACTAATCTAACCTATTCTCCCCCTAATATTCTAAAACCAAAAATATTTTTGAGTTTTTGGATTTTATAGGCGAAGAAATAAAATTAAAATAAATGAAATAAAAAATAAAAATAATAAACTAATAAATAAATAAAAAATAACTCTACTTGTCGGACTATGGACTTTCATCTTCTGGAATCACTTCACATTTCTTTTTCACACCGTTGACCTTTAATAGATATAAAAATCTCGGTTTATCAAAAGCTTTTGTATAGAGGTCGGTGCGTTGAAAGTCCGTATTAATTTTGACCACATCGATTAAATTCTGTTCAAAACAATCACGTATAAAGTGATATTTAATCCTGATGTGTTTAGTTTTAGGATGTTGGACAGGATTTTTAATTATGGCAATAGCAGCAGAATTATCAACAAATATAGGAGTGTTAGAGAATTTCCAACCGTAGTCACGCATTTGCTATTGAATCCAAATGATTTGTGAACAGCAACTTGCAGCAGCAACGTATTCAGCTTCACATGTTGATAGAGCAACAGAGGTCTACTTCTTACACTGCCAGGTGACTAACCGTCTACCAAAAAATTGACACCCTACTGATGTTGACTTATAATTCATTTTGCAGCCGCCATAATCGGAATCGCTATACGCTGTAAGCTCAAAGTCATCGTCATAAGGATACCACAACCCGAGGGTTGGAGTATCCTTCAGATAACGAAATATCATTTTAACTCCTATGAGATGGTTAATTTTGGGTTTTGCCTGATATCTAGAACACAGAGACGTCACGTACATGATATCAGGTCATGAGGCAGTGAGGTACATGAGGGATTCGATCATTCCTCGATACATGGTGGCATCCACTAGAGCACCATTTTCGTCGGGTGCCACATCGTGGTTTGTAGCAAGTGGAGTCCCAGCCACCGAAGCATTCTCCATATCAAACCGACTTAGGATATCACCTACATACTTGGTCTGATGTAGAAATATTCCATTTGGTGTCCGATCCACCTGTAAACCGAGAAAGAACTTCATCTCTCCCATGGCACTCATCTCAAATTCTGCTTTCATTTCTATTTCCATTTCTTTACACAATTCTTTGTTTTTGGAACCGAAAATTATGTCATCAACATAAATTTTTATGAGTAGTAAGTCACCATCCTTTTCTTTGATAAACAGTGTACAATCAATCACTCCTCTGTGAAAGCCATGTTTCACAAGATGAGTCGAGAGCTTCTCATACCATGCTCTTGGGGCTTGATGGAGCCCGTAGAGAGCCTTATCTAGTTTGTAAACTCTGTCCCGGTGATACGGATCCTCAAAACCTTCAGGTTGACTAACGTACACTGTCACCTGGATTTCACCATGAAGGAATGCACTATTTACATCTAATTGATAAACTTTGATCTTCATGTAAGATGCATAGGCTAGGAAGATACGGATTGCTTCCATTCTTGCAATAGGTGCAAACACTTCATTGTAATCAATACCCTCTATTTGTCGAAATCCTTGAACTACAAGTCGAGCTTTGTTTCTTATTATGACCCCTTGGTCATCTTTCTTGCACTTCAACTGTCACACCCCAACCTTGACGGCAGAAACGTCGAGGAGTGAGAGTTAAGATCGTTCACAGCCACATAACGCTATTAATAACCCAAATATAAATTAATCATAAGATTCAATTGTATCATTACAAGCTTAAGTCTCAAAGAAATAAAAACATAACATAAAAGGTAACAAGTCATTTTAATTCACTTATTTATCTAGGTCCATTCCTAGATGTGTAAGCTTCAATGTGTAGAAATCAAGCTTGAGTATTTCCTAAAACATGTTAAAAATAAAAGGTCAACAATAATGTTGGTGAGCATTCCATAGTTTTAAATACATAGATTATATAAAAGATGGCAATCCAAGTCATAAGTTAGTGAATAAAGTGATTAGGGATGTTATGAACAATGCAACAACCAAGCCTCGACAAAGTTTTACAAGTCTCAAATGTTTACAAGATTATACGATGAGCTAAGTGTACTTGGATCAACCAAAGTAGGCTTGTCTTGCCCATAGATCTATGACTTCGCTGGACTAGCAATAGTTAATGATTGTACATATAACGCCATAACATGGTAACCACAAAAGTTCAACTAACCACAACTTTGCATGATGATTTGCCATAATGATTACAAGTCTCAAATAAGTTTACAAGTGCAATGATAATAAGTTAACATGTTTCACCCCAAAGTGTGAAAATAAGCAAAAAGAGGTATGAAATACTCACATGATCAATAAGTATTTATGGGATGATTAATAAGAAATAATATTAAGTGCTGATTCAGCGTAGCCCTTCACAATGTACGTAATATATATATTTATAAGATTTTTAAGTTAATAATAAAATTAACGATTTAACGCAAACTAGGGTTTTAGGATTTTGGGGTTTTGTAAACAATTTAGTAAACTCTTATTTATATATTTAGTTCAATAGAGAAGTATTATAAAATTTTAGAGGAAATATAGCCATTGTTAATAATTTGTGTAACAAAACATATATCTTTAATCAAAGAAAACATAAGATTCATAATAATTAATAATTCAAATTATTATATAAATCCATTTGTTTATAACAATACTTAGTTATAACTTTTATAATAAAATATTAAAATATTTTATAAGGATAAATTACTAGAAAATATTTTGTTGATTTTTTTAAAAGATTAGAAGTTTGTAAAAATTATTTTAATATGTAATAGAATTTTTCTAAAATAAAATTAAGGCTAAAAAGCCATTTTAAAAATAATAAGAGGGTGCCCGGGTTCGAACCCGGGACCTCTAAGTTGAATTGTGGAGTGTGAACCGGTGAACCAAGGCTCTCAGTCGAGGTATAACCCGGTTCCAATTTGATTTATCCTTAATCGACCGAACACCCCCAATTCCAAGAACCCTAGGTTGTTCTTGAATCAAATTGAACACCAAATCGATGTCGTTATTGAAATTAAACTTAGGGTTTTCATTGTCCATATGAAACCGAGTGTGAAGATGTGTCGTATTACCCGAATTGGTGAGATTTTAATGAAGAACGAGTACACGAGCCGCTCGCGACCACGTACTACTTGTTTGCTACCCAAACGACGATGGTAATCAAATTAAACTCGAGGGAAGCTTTGAAAGATGATCCAGATGCGAAGCCCCTTGTCAATTTAAGTTAAATTTGTTCGGACAGTGGCCTCGACTAAGTTGCAGGTTCCCGACGAAGATAAAGCTCAATTTCGAAGATTTTGATTGTTTTAGATTCAATTGAGTGTGGTGCTCGATTAACAAACGGTATAGCATCGTTTAGGTTAGTTTAATTAGGTTATTAAGGAGTATTAATGCCCGAACGGCTAGTGGATTGAAGATGTTTCGGTTATGTGATTGTTTAGGTCGTAACCGATGGTTTAACTTTGATTAAACAAGGAGTTTTAGTTCGAATCGAATCCTAGAATGGTTTGGGAATGGTTTTAGACCATGAATCGACAGAATTTGAGGGTTTCCGGGCTCGCCGGAGGTTCGGCCGGCGGTGGCCGGTGACCGACCGGAAAGACGGAAATAAAAAGGGGGGAGGGGTTTGGGTTTCAAAGGTTTACACAAATGGTCCCTCAAGTTATGAGTGTTTATTATTTCATGCATAAACTTTCTATTTAAATTTTATAAAATGACCTTAAGGCCCCTTAACTTATTAAATCCAAGTTTTAATCATTTCTAAGTTTAATAATTTTACAAATTATTATTAATAACAATATTATTATTATTATTATTATCATTATTACTATTATTTATTTATTAAGTAACAAAAAATTAACATTATAATCTTTCAAGATAAAGAATTAAAAGGCAAATTAAAGCAATAAGCATAAGTAATCCACGAGTTTCATATTTGACAACAAAGGTCCTTACAAGAATTTAACAAGGTTAACTTTAATTTAACCTAAAAATACAAGATGTTACATCAAGACCCATTTGGTACCAATCACCTTAGCACCTTCACCAGTGTTCATACCCCTAACTTCTTGAATTGAAGAAGTTCCTCTTGCATGGAACTGACCCATGCCTCATCGTTTAGAGCTTCACTTACATATTTTGGCTCAAATTGAGACATAAAACATCGATACGCACCATCGTGAAGATATCCCTTTTCCATTACTGAGGCATAATCAACTGAGTATAACTGTTTTCTAGACTGTACTCCTGATCGAACATCTCCAATGACATTGTCCAAAGGATGATAAACATTTAGTCGTGATCCAGGAGTGGTGGGAACAACCACCTCATTATCATATTATGAACACCAGTTTCAGTATCTGAGGCAGTGGGAGTGTGAGGTTCCGAAGTGTTAGAGGCATCAACATCAGGTGCTTGCATACTTGCAGTAGTCGGAACCTATGCCCCTTGATCCACCTGATCATTTTCCACGTCTTCATCAACAAAGGAGGAGTCACTTACCTCAAGTGCTCCCCTTGAAGAACTAGAAGACTCACCTTGTGAAGTTGAGGTTGTTGGGTCTAGTGATAGTGTGTTTAACACATCATACATCATCCTCAGGAGGGGAGAGAAGGATGTTGAAGGATTTAAAGAATCCATCATAACAAAAAAAGAAAGAGGGTTATTTTCCATTAATGGGGTGGTGTATCTCTGTACATCAACATTGCACCACACTTCTACATGACCCGTTCAGTTGTTATAAACTCTCTTATTCGGTATGTATATCCTAGAAAAATCCCTTCTTCGGCCTTCTCCTTGAACTTCCCTGACTTAGTTTTCTTCAGCAGCGTACATGGTGCACCAAATGGTTTAAGGTACTCCAGATTCGGTTTGCGTCGCTGGAGCAACTCATAACACGTCTTAACATGACGTTTAACCACCAAAACCGATCGAGGGTGTAACATGCATTAGCTACTGCCTCGTTCCAAAATTGGATAGGCAATTTCGAGTCTGCTAGCATTGTCCGGACTGTCTCTATCAAGCTTCGATTCTTTCTCTCAACAACTCCGTTCATTTGAGGAGTGTAGGCAGATGTGAACTAGTGCACAATTCCTTTTTCTTTGTATAATGCCTCCATCCATTGGTTCTTGAACTCGATACCTTTGTCTGTGAAAACTTGCCTTACCTTCAGCTTGTAGAGTGACTCAATGTAGCTACCAGCTCATTGAATGATTCAAATGTCTCTGATTTGGATTTCAGAAACATCACCCAAAAAAATCTTGAGTAATCATCCGTAAATACATAGCAATACAAATCGTCGGCAATACTCTTTGTACTAACTGGCCCAAACAGATCCTTGTGAAGAAGCTCAAGAGGTAGGTCAATTGATTGAACTTTCTTCTCCTTATGAGACTTCTTTGTTTGTTTCCCTTTCTTACACGCAACACAAAAATCCGGTAATTGGAAGTTGTTAACATTTACTCCACGCACTAGATCATTCTGGATCAAGTGATTCATCTTCTGTGGATTAATGTGTCCCATTCTCCTATGCCAGGAGATGATGTCTTTCTCTATTGCCTTTGACAAGAAGCATTATACTTGATGATCAGTTGTGGAGGCCTTTGATAGGTCCAAGACATATAAATCGTTATATCTTGAAGCTGACATTAAGACTTGATCCTCCAGGATAACATACTCCTTCTTCAACATATAGCACTTCTTGTTGTCAAAGACCACATTGAATCCTTTGTCACAAATCTGGGATACAGAAAGCAAGTTATTTTGTAGTTGTTGAACGTAGTTGACCTTGTCAAACTTGACTTTCTTGTTTCCCACTTCGCCTTGTGCAGTGATATATCCTCTTTTGTTTCCAGCAAAATGAAACGTGTCCCCTTTTAATTTTTTTGACATTAGACAGAAGAGACAGGTTCCCAGTCATGTGCCTTGATGCCCCACTATCAACGATCCAGGTATTTGTAGAAGCACTATACGGCCACCCTGCACATTCAAAGGAAATGATTAGTTTATGTTGCACCCTGAAAGGATCATACATGCCAACTTGATGGGTGACTTGATGATTGCTCACCTGGAATCCCATAAGTCCAAGATGAAATGCGGCTGAAGATCTGCAAGAAAAATAACAAGTGTTATCTTCCGCATTAGTTAATGGGGAAGGCAAAACTCTGATGCGGACAAGTGTTACTCTTCTGCATTAACTAATGCGGAAGACATAATACTTATGCTGAAGAACAAGTTACTCTTCCGCATTGACTAATGCGGAAGAACAAAAGAAGATGCGGACAAGACTTTGATCATCCGCATTTGACAAATGCGGATGACCAACCCAATGCGCACAAGTATTTGTTCATCCGCATTAACCAATGCGGATGACCAACTTACTAATGCTGATGATCAAGTGGAAATGCTGATCAAGATTATCTCATCCGCATTGTCAATGCGGATGAACAAGCAGAGATGTGGATCAAGACTTAGACTAGTTTCTGATGTAATAGGTCAGGGGTAGTTTAGTCATTTGTAAATGAATCTTGTTTGCCTATAAATAGAATAGTTAACCTCGTATTGAGGTGACAGCTGATAGATAGAGAATTTTTGTTGTAATTATTCTCAGTAACTTATCAACTTTCATATATCAATACAAACAACATTTATGAGTAATTTTCTTGCTTGAATGTTCTTTGATTGTTTGTTTCCGCCACTCAATCATTGACTTAATTATCATATTCGATTCTTAGTAAAAATATCACTCTTACTCAAACCCAGTCAATTGGTATGTTGGACCAAAAGAACCAATGAGCCAGATCAAAAAACCTCCAAGTCCACAGACATTACAACTGCTAAAGAAGATCACAACAGCTGAAGACATCAGCTGATTACAAGGTCTAAAGACAAAGTCTGAAGACAAGATCTAAAGATTTCTACTGAAGACAAAGACTGAAGACCAGAGTGATCAGTAGTTGTCACAACAGCTGAAGTTATTAACTTCAATAGTTGTGACGGTTTTCCTTTTCAGTACTTGTAATTTACCTTTCAGTAGTTTATAGTTTTAGTAGTTTTAGTTCAGTAGTTTTATGTCCTTGTACTTAGCATTCTATGAGATGTGATCAGTTGTTGAGAACATTCTCAGTAGTTTGCATAGTTTCAGTTGTTTGTATAATTCTGTTAGATGTCACTATCAAGTGACATCAGCAGACGTCACATTCCTTATATAAGGAATGTTAACCTAATTGTAACGTGTGACTTTCAGCCACCACGAAAGCATTTGAATGAAATATTCCTTTTACAGAATTCTCTCTCTCTCTCTCTCTCTCTCTCTATAACTGTGTACTATTCCATTGAATATCAATTGAGTTCTTGCTAAATTGTCTAATTCATTGTTCGAATTCCGCTGCAATCTACTCTAATTAATCAAACTTAATCACTGATCCTAACAAATGGTATCAGAGCAGGTTAGTTATTGATCGATCTAACAATTGATCATTGAAACTGCTATTTCGATATCTAAGTTTGATCGAATTAGCTTATTTGTAAGAATTGGTTATATAGATTGAATTTCTGCTGCTTTCGATTATTTGCTTTGAGATTTGTCTTGGTTCGTATTGAGTTTGTTGTGTTTTGTGCTAAATAGGTTAAAACTTAATTGAATTTGATTGAATCTAAGAATGACTACTCCTTCTAATGACCCTCACAATACTGGCTCCTCAACCAAGCCTCCGATGCTGGTTAGGACTGAGTATAACATATGGCAACGAAGAATGCTCCATCACCTGTCTGTTAACAGTTCAGGTTGTTGGACATCTATGGTACATGGTCCACACAAGCCTATGGTGAACAATCTGGAAACCAACCAAATGGTTCCGAAGAAGAAGGAACAATACTCAGATGAGGATCGAAAACTGTTTGAGATTGATTCTAAAGCCCATGGAATTCTGGCCATGGCACTGCCGAATGAAATCTATTCTAGGCTTATGCATCATGAAACTGCTCATGACCTCTGGAATGCATTGAAAGAACAATTTGGTGGAACAGATGAGGTCTTAGCAAACAACAGAGAAATCCTTGCCCAACAATATGAGACATTCTCTCATAGGAAGGGTGAGACACTGACTTAACAGTTTGAGCGTTTTTCCTATTTGATCTTTGAGCTGAAAATGGTCAAACATGAATACACTAATAGCCAGATGAACAACAGATTCCTCAGATCACTACTTGAGAGATGGGACACATATACCATTGTCCTACGCTCCAGTGCGAATCTGGATAGCCTATCTCTCACCCAACTCCATGGGAAACTGCTTACATTTGAAAGAGAGATAGAGCAGAAAAGGAAACTAGCATCATCTGGAAAGCTCACTGATCACTTTGTACCAGGGAACACGACCTTGGTTGGTCATGAGTCAGAATATGCTGCATCAGAAAGCCATTATGATGAGCATATAGATTTCTCTTCAAATGGTTATGATCATGCATTTGTTAGTGTTGATAGTCAATCAGGCTGTAATAGTGACAATTGATGATTTGAAAGGTATTGCTGATGATGACTTAGAAGAGATGGATATTCTGAGCCAAATGGCCTTGATTAATATCAGATCTCAAAAGTTCTACAAGAGAACTGGTAGGAAATTTCCAGGATTCTCTGGCAAAACCAAAGTTGGTTTTGACAAGAGTAAGTTGAGGTGTCACAAATGCCACAGGCTTGGGCACTTTGCAAGAGAGTGTAGATCAACTAGATCTAACTCCTCTGCACCCTTTGTGACTTTTCCAAGCAATAGTTCACAAAACAGAGGGCAACATCCTACTAGTTCTGGTCATCACTCACAACCTCTATCTCCTGCATATTTTGTCCCTCAGGGTCCAATGCCATATCCATATCCCTGCTATTACATGCCACAGCCAAATCAAGTTCAAGTTCCTATTGCACAACAACCTCAAGTCTTACCTGAGCCTCAACCATCTCAATCACAACCTCATCACAGCTTCTTCACCCTTGGTGCTGTTGACTGGAGCAGTTTACCAGATGATCTTTCTGGTAATGAGCAATTATTTGCTAGTGATGGTCAACAAGGTGGTGAACATCATTTGGGAATCTTGCTCTCATGGCCCTGAAGTCTACTAAGGGTTCATGCTCCAATGCATCCTCATCACAGGTAACCCAGGTATCCTCTGAGGCTAAGGCCAAGCTATGTTCTGAATCTTGCATAGCTGCATTTATCTCTATTAGAGAGGCAAATGTAGCTTTAATAAATCAAAATCTTGAGCTTGAGCAAACCCTTTCCAAAAGAAAAGCTGAGTATGAGTCTGTCCTTAAAGATAGAGATGATGAGATTTATAAGCTTAAATGCCAATTAAATGATGAAAAGGCTAAGGTTGAGGTTATTCTTGAGAACCACAGAGATCTCAAAGAAACACTTGCAGCTACCCAAGTTGAGTGTGACCGCTGGGTATCATCCTGCAAGGGATTTGAAATGCTTCTCAGCAAGCAAACAACTTCGAATGTGAAGTTTGGAATAGGTTACAATCATATTGCACCACCTACAGATTTTACTCCAAAATCAATAGTAAAACCTAAAGGTGAAAGTAATTTCCAAACCACATCATCATGTGTATCATCCTTAAGAGATCACCCAAAATCAAAAGATGAAATCAGTGTTGATACCTCAGCAAATCAATTGCCTGATGGGTTAACTACTGATAAGCACATGAAGCTGAGTACTTTAGATGTTGTCCCTCAAAGTACCTCAAGTACTGAAGGGCAAGTCACAACATCTGAAAAGCATTTCAAATCAACTGAAATAAAAGGATTAACAACTGCCGAGGAATCTATCATACGGTCTTTCAGGACGGATAAAGAACAGCTGAAGAACAAGTCTTCAGTTCTGTACTTAGCACAAGTACTGAAAGGAGGAAAGTACTGAAGATCACACCTTCAGTAATTTCCACTTTAGCAGTTGATCAATCCAAGATGAAGAATAAGCCATGTGACATATGTGGTAAATTCAATCATCTTTCTGATGAATGTTGGTACAAAAAGGGTTCCAAACTCAACAGAGATAAGCTCATTAAAATGCAAATGGATGAAATGAAAAATGAGTTTGAGACCAAGTTTGTACCACAATCATCCCAAATTGATAAACCCAAGGCTTCACCCAAATCCAAAAAGAAGGATAGGGTTTATCATAAAACAGCTGATAGTGTTCCTCATGACAAAAATCAGACTAAGTTTGTGAATTTCAAGGGGGAAATGGTGGGCCACAAGAACTCATCAAAAACAAGTACTGATGTGTCACAAGAGCTGAAAGCTTTAGCTACAAATCAGACACAACTTGTTATGATGGTTCACATTTGTTGGGGAGAGTTAACCAACTAGATGAACCTGTGATCAAACCACTGAAAAGGTATTCCAAGCCCAAATCCAAGGAATCCATTTCAGCACCATCTCCACCTTCATTAGCTGTTAATCATGAGAAACAAGTTATGGTTAAATCTGTTGATGAAAACAGAGCCAAAACCACAAAGGTTTGGGTCTCAAAACCTAACTAGTTCCTTGTGATGAATCAGGGTTCTTCAGCATGCCAAAGAAGCATCTGGTATGTAGACAGTGGAGGATCTATGCATATGACAGGGAGCAGTTCTCTTCTTAATGACTACTCTCAAGGAAAGAAGGGATTTGTTTTATATGGAAATGATGCTAAGGGTTACATCATCGGGAAAGGATATGTGTCTAATGGAGAAATCGGATTTGATGATGTTAACCATGTGGAGAATCTCAAGTATAATCTACTGAGTGTCAGTCAGATGTGTGATAAAGGGCATGTTGCACTTTTCACAAGCCAAAACTGCAGGAATCTGTCTTCCACAGTTCTGAGGCTGATTGACAAGGTATTGGATGAACATACTCTCCTGAAGGCCAACAGGATTGGAAGAGTATATGCCCTGGATTTGTCAAAGAAGATTGATTTGAAGGGTCATCCTTGCGTGTTCTCCAAAGCCTCTCCTCAGGAATCTAAATTGTGGCACAGAAGGCTGGTCATGTAAATCTCAAAAACATGAATCAGTTGATCCATAATAGTTTAGTGAGAGGTCTACCAATAAAGGAGTTCCACTGTGATGAAACCTGAACTGCTTGTTTAAAAGGAAAAGAACACAGAGTCTCATTCTCTCCTATTGAAGAACCTAAGTCCACTTCCTGCTTGCAGTTATTGCACATGGATCTATTTGGTCCTGTGAGAGTGATAAGCATGGCAAAGAAGAAATACTGTCTGGTAATTGTGGATGATTATCTAGATTTGTATGGACTTTCTTCTTGCATTCAAAGGATGAGATTAGTCAGACGATTATAAACTTTGTGTTGTATGTTGAGAAGCAGTATTCTCTATCAGTCAAGTGTATAAGGAGTGATAATGGAACAGAATTCAGAAACCATACACTTGATGATTTTTATCTCAAAGGGAATCAAGAGGCAGTTTAGCATCCCAAGGACTCCAGAACAAATGGAGTAGTGGAGAGAAAGAACGGGACCATAATTGAAGCTGCAAGGTCCATGTTGGCTGACTCTGGTTTGCTATTGACCTTTTGGGCTGAAGATATCAACACAGCTTGCTATGTGCAGAATAGAGTTTTAGTAAATCAGAGGTTGATGAAGACTCCATATGAAGTTCTACATCATTTGGCTCCTCTAGTTTCATTTTTCAAAGCCTTGGGTGTCCTTGTTTCATTCTCAACACAAAGGATCAACTCCACAAATTTGATCCTAAGGTGGATGCAGGGTATTTTGTAGGATATTCATCCACATGCAAGGCTTGTAGAGTCTTCAACTGCAGAACAAAGATAGTTGAAGAAACCTTGCATGTGAAGTTCAATGAATCTCCTAAGGATAAAATTCCACAAAACCCTGTGGAGTTGTTTGATCTGGATATACTGCAATATGTTCCTTATCAACCTCCAGCTGTTGCAGATCATGTGAATAAATCATCTTCTGCAGCAAGACTTCCACCTGGTGGTACTGAAGATGATAATGATATCAGTACTCACCTTTTTAAGTTTAGTGATCAACTGCCTGAGTCCATTAAACTTGATGTTCCTGTAGCTTCAGTAGCTCCATCCACAACAAATGCTGATGAGATTTCTGACTCCTCTACATCATTTGAATTGCCATCTCATACTTGGTTTCAAGAGTCTGGATCAACATCTGTTGCTGCTGAACCTGCTACAAACACTTGCACTGATCTTATACTATACCTAGAGCTGAAGAATCACCCCATGTCTCAAATCATTGGTGATATCAATGTTGCTGTCTCAACCAGAAGTCATTGTCCAACTTCTGCTTCTATGCTCTCTTCATCACTCAGCTAGAGCCAAAGAACTATCATGTTGCTTTAAGAGACAATGGATGGGTTGAAGCCATGCATCTTGAGCTACTTCAGTTCAAAAAGCAGCAAGTGTGGGAACTGGTTCCTCTACCCCCAGGTAAGTGTGCAATAGGCACTAAGTGGGTGTTTAGGAATAAAACTGATGTAAATGGGCTTATTGTCAAGAACAGGGCTAGACTGGTTGTACAGGGGTTTTCACAAAAGAAGGTATTGATTATGATGAAACCTTTGCCCCTGTAGCCAGACTGGAGGCAATTAGATTGTTCTTAGCCTATGTTGCATTCCACAATCTTAAAGTTTTTCAAATGGATGTCAGAAGTGCTTTTTTTATATGGAAAAATAAAAGAAGAGGTTTATGTGTGTCAACCACCAGGTTTTGAGGACAATAACATCCTGATTGGGTGTATAACTTGAT
Source organism: Flaveria trinervia (assembly GCA_025506515.1). Lineage (NCBI taxonomy): Eukaryota > Viridiplantae > Streptophyta > Magnoliopsida > Asterales > Asteraceae > Flaveria > Flaveria trinervia. The sequence goes on from JACCIX010000602.1 coordinate 25,874, forward strand.
AGGCTCTTTATGGGTTGAAGCAAGCTCCTAGAGCCTGGTATGAAACACTTTCAAATTTTCTTCTTCAAAATAATTTCACTAGAGGCTCCATAGATAAAACATTGTTTATTAAGAAGTGGATCAGCATAAGCTACTTGTTCAAATTTATGTTGATGATATAATTTTTGCATCCTCTGATCCCCAGTTGTGTGATGATTTTACAAGTTTAATGATACAAAAGTTTGAAATGAGTGCAATGGGAGAATTACAGTTCTTTCTAGGCTTGCAAATTAAACAAAAGGCTGATGGAACCTTCATTCATCAGTCAAATATACAAAAAATCTTTTGAATAAGTTTGATTTACAAAACTGTAAGCCCTGTTCTACTCCCATGTGCAACACCACACAACTGGATGTAGATCAGAAAGGTAAAGCTATCGATGAGACACTTTACAGATGTATGATTGGGTCCTTGATGTATTTAACAGCTTCTAGACCAGATATCATGTTTGCAACTTGTGTTTGTGCTAGATTTCAGGCTGCTCCTAAAGAGTCTCATTTGATTGCAGTCAAGAGGATCTTTAGATATCTGTAAGGTACACAATCTCTAGGTCTTTGGTATTCCACTGGACACTCTTGCAAATTAGTTGCTTTTTCTGATAGTGACTATGCAGGGTGTAAGTTAACCAGAAAATCAACTTCTGGTGGATGTCAATTCCTAGGCAACTGTTTGATTTCTTGGCAGAGTAAGAAACAAACATCTGTTGCTACATCAACTGCTGAAGCCTAGTACATTGCTGCTGCAAGTTGTACATCTCAGGTACTCTGGCTTCAGAACCAATTATTGGATTATGGCATTACAGAGACTAAGACTCCATTATTAATGGATAGTACTTCAGCTCTGTGTATTGTCAAGAATCCAGTCCAGCACTCTAGGACCAAACATATAGAGATCAGACACCATTTTATTAGGGATTGTTTTGAAAAAGGTCTGATTGATCCAAAGTTTGTGCTAGTGCTGATGAGCTTGTAGATATATTTACTAAGCCTTTGGATAGTTCAACTTTCCAAAACTTGTGTTAAGGCTTGGTATGCTGCAGCTAGAATAAGTGACAACTACTGATGATCTCAGTAAATAAGTACTGATGACATTAGTAAACATGTCACAAATATGTACTGATTCTGTTAAAAGAAACTGATGTAGTTACAACTACTGATGTTAGTAAAAAACAGATAAGTACTGATGTCCTATGAAACAACTGAAAACAACTTAAAAGTCTGTTGTGTAAGTGTTGAGGACAGTATGAAACAACTGAAAAGCTAAGAATTGACGAAAACTACTGATGAGAATTTTTTTCAGTCGTTTCCACAATCTTCTGTTTCACCTTAAATAGCTGATGACAAAACCATGTCTTTAGTAGTTTCACAACTACTGATGACTAACACCAAGTCCTCAGCTGTTTACAACAACTGATGACAAAACCATGTCTTGAGTAGTTTTACAACTACTGATGACTAACACAAGTTCTCAGTTGCTTATAACATCTGAAGACAAAACCAAGGTTTTAGTAGTTTACAACAACTGATGACTAAAACCAAGTCTTCAGTTGTTTTCAAGCGTCTGATAGTTAAAACCAAATCTTCAGTTGTTTTTATACAACTGCTGATAATACCAATACTTTCAGTCATTTTATTTTTAGCTTTTTTCTTACCAATTATTGGATTATGGCATTACAGAGACAAAGACTCCATTGTTAATGGATAGTGCTTCAGCTCTGTGTATTGTCAAGAATCCAGTCCAGCATTCTAGGACCAAACATATAGAGATCAGACACCATTTTATTAGGGATTGTTTTGAAAAAGGTCTGATTGATCCAAAGTTTGTGCCAAGTGCTAATGAGCTTGCAGATATATTTACTAAGCCTTTGGACAGTTCAACTTTCCAAAACCTTGTGTTAAGGCTGGTATGCTTCAGCTAGAATAAGTGACAACTACTGATGATCTCAATAAACAAGTACTGATGTCCATTAGTAAACGTCACAAATAAGTACTGATAAGTTTTATTCTCAGTTGGTTTCATAACTACTGAAGACTAAATTACTTAAAAAGTACGTACTTTCTGTTAAAAGAAACTGATGCAGTTACACTACTGATGTAGTTATAACTACTGATGTCAGTAAAAACAGATAAGTACTGATGTCCTATGAAACAACTGAAAACAGCTAAAAAGTCTGATGAGTAAGTGTTGAGGACAGTATGAAACAACTGAAAAGCTAAGAATTGACGAAAACTACTGATGAGAATTTTCTCTTCAATCGTTTCCACAAACTGCTGTTTCACTTTAAACAACTGATGACAAAACCATGTCTTCAGTAGTTTCACAACTACTGATGACTAACACCAAGTCCTCAGTTGTTTCCTACACCTGAAGCCAAAACCAAGGTTTCAGTAGTTTCATAACTACTGATGACCAAAACCAAGTCTTCAGTTGTTTCAAATGTTTGATAGTTAAAATCAAGTCTTCAATTGTTTCATACAATTGATGACCACACCAACACTTTCAGTCGTTTTGTTTTCAGCCTTTTCTTAACCTATAAATACCTGCACTTATAGCCAAACGTTTCATTAGCTGTTTTCTATCCTTTTCTCTCTTAACAATGGCGACCATGAAACTCAAACTCAGACACAACTGTGTTGCCTACCTCTCGAAATCGGCCTTTTGGAACAAATTTGATAATGCCATCGATCTTATGGTGGATTCCCAATACAGAACCGCCTTTCTTTTGAATCCTACCATATACCCCGATTCCTTAAACCAATTCTGGACTAAGGTCTCTGTAACAACTGGTGAAAATGATAGCCAAATCACTCTCCAGTCGTTGGTCAACCAGAAACAGGTGGTAATCACCCCTGACATCATTCGCAAAATCCTAAATTTGCATGATGCCACCTGTATTATAGAATACCCGAAAGACACCATTGATATGTCTTTCATCAACAACGGGTATGAAAGAGACTTAAGTGCTACAACCATTCTCAAAAAGCACTTCCATGATGCTGAAAGACTTATCTTCCACATGGTGAATGTCTGCCTTGCTTCAAAGACATCTTCATGGGATCAGATGTCCTCACGATGGCAACAGGTATTGTACCCTATCTTTGAACGACAAACTCTAAATTTTTCTGAGATAGTGTTTCTGTAACTTAAGGATCTGGCTCAGAAAGCTGTGACAAACAGATGGCTACTATATCCCAGGTTTCTGATGGCCATAATTTTAAATCAATTAAAATCTGAAGGCCTTGTTGGTCTTGGAGTCCCTGCTCCAACTGTCTTAGCTGAGGTATACTCCAGGCATAACTCTGACCCTACTCTCAAAGGGGCTGCCCGACTGCTCAAACCCAAGCAGAGGGAACCCACAGCCTCCACCTCCAGATCCAAAGTCCCCACCAAACCCAAACCCCAAAAGCCCAAAAAGGCTACATAGGGAGATGAGTCCCCTGAGGATGTCCCTGTACCACCAATACAGGAAACACATACTGGTTCTAACCCCCAGTCATGTCAGAGACTCAACCAGTTGAAACCGCACAGGTATCCTCTCCACAAGATCCTGTTGCAACCAAATTTGGGGATACCACATTACTGGAACCTATCTCAGTTGAGAAGGTTACCATTGAAGAGCATCTCTCACCCCGGGTGCAATCTGCTTCTAACCAATCTCTAAATGCAACCGCCCCTCAAAGCCCAACCCTTATAGTTGCTAAAGTGCTGAGTCAGCTGCATTCCTCACCCCCTCCCCAGAAACGAATTAACACTGGGAATACCTCAACGATTGAGGAGAGGACCAAAATGTTGCTGATAACCCACAACACAGGGGTTATAATGTTCAATCTCCAAGTGTAGAAGAGGAGGTTAGAACATTTAGTCAGGCTGCCACTTCTATTGATTTAGCAAATGAACAGGATGAAGTTGGTAACATATATAAGACCTGACCAGAGGCAACTGCCAATGAAGGACAAAGTCCAAGGCAGGATGTCCCCAGAACCAGGAACAAGGGGCACATGCATATACTGATCTACACTCAGGGCATGTACATCCTAATTTAATCAGGAGGTCAGATGATTCAGCAAAGACTGATGATGACCTGGGGTTTTTCTTTGATGTCTTAGCCCATAACACAATCCTAGAGACTGAGGTGAGCAGACTCAAAGAACTGCTAGCCAAAATGTCTTAGGATAAAAGTCCATCTGCCCCAATAAACCCACAGATGGCACCTTCATTTGAAGGCTCACCAAACACACAGCCAATACACTTAACTAAGCCACCAACCACTGCTTTTGGCACCACCTCCCAGGGACAGAACCCCTCTGAGCAGATGGTTGCAACCTTTCAAAGCTCCTTACCTCTCATCACTCCCATCATCACTGAGATAGTATATAAAGCCATTGATGAGAGGATCTCCTCAAATCTCCAAACACTCCTTGATGATGCTGTTCACAAGTCACTTTCTGCCTTTCAAGCCCCTGATCCCAATGCACCCAAAAAGGGGAGACTACTAAGTCTAAGGCAGTGAAAGAAAGGAAAAGAAGAGAGTAGAAGATGAGAAAGAACCAGAAAAAGAAAAGGAGTTGGAGAAAGAACAAGAACTGATCTCAGAGAAACAGTTGATCACAGTGCAAGAGCTGAGCACAGACAAAGAGCAGAAAGATCAGCTGATCACTTACAAAAGGAAGAGAAGTGCAGAGTCAAAGTCTGATGGAGAAAAGTCCTTAGAAGATCTAGTCAAAGAAGCTGATGAAGCTCACAGCAGATCTATGGACAAAATAATAGATCAGCTTTTCAGACAGGGTCATGACATAGCCACCTTAGATGTTGAGATCAGAAGGCTGGAGATAAATGAATTCAAGCAAGAAAGGCTAGTTACAGTGTGATGGATAGGGAAAGGTTGGAGATTATGATCAGGTTTATTGCCAAATATCTAGGAAGATCATTGATAGAGATGGAGTCTTGGTCCAGAGACAGTATCTTGGAGATAACCAAGAAAATCTGTTCTGCTAGAAGCTATAACAAAGGGTTGATCATCGAAGCACTGGATGAAGCAGGTGCTGGGAAGAGAACTGAGATGGCAAAGCCCTCAAAAGCCAAACTCACCACTAAATTGCTAGATCAGCCTTCTCATACTCCCACTCAAAAACAACCCTCAAAGCAATCATATCTAAAAATTCTATCCCTAAACCAAAACCGCCCACAACTCAAACCACAAAACCAATTCCATTACCCCAAAAACCATCTCAAACCACACCCAGTGATACACCCAGAAGGAGGAGAAGGGTGTTGAGGGTAGAAGAAGAAGAAGAGGATGAGAATGAAGATAGTCTGTCAATCTCTGCTGTTCTCAAACTTAAAACACCTGAGCCCAGAAGTCAACAGATGATCACACCTGACTTGCAAATGCAAATGGTGAAAGTGAAGATTGAAGAAGTAGAACAGCAGAAGCATCATGATGAGCAATTTCTCAAAATGGTTGACAAGGACTTCCCTCAGTCCTCATCCATTCAAGCAATGAAGAAACAAGCTCTGAGGCTGTACACTCTTAGGCATACATTCCAACATCAAAGAGAAAGAGTGAGGATTTGGCCAGACCCCAGGGTAAGTTCTAGAATACATAAGAAGAACATACCAAGTAGATATCATGGCCAAGTGGAAAAGACTTTGAATGCTGCAATTATGTTGGCTATGGTAGTCTCACCTGGGAGATTATAGAAGAATTCAAGAGAGAACACAACTCAAAGACAACCCCTCAGTCTCTACTTGAGAACAAAATGATCAAAAAGGGGCTGTTATAAAAGAGACTTGAAGATCTTCAAAAGAGTGAACTCCAGTTGTTGCTAGAAGGCTCTCATCCAGATGAATTCGCATATAGAAAGATCACAACTATGAGTTGAAGAATAGGAAGACAGTAAGGTATCTGTCTGAATATTATGGCCCCGAGTTCTTCTTTGAGGGAGAAGCAGAAGAACTCACCAAGGAGGAACAAGTTGTTCTCCTTGTGGCCTATGCAAGAGAGTCTTACAAACTCATCAATGGGAATTAGGTTTCATGGTTGGGACAAGACTCTGTGTCCAGTTTCCCCAAGACAGAGTTCCCTTCCACACTTAGCCAATCAAACGATCAGAAACCTTTTCCCGGCCCGTGCTTACATGATTACTTTTGAAGCTGATCAAGAGGGTGTTTCTGCCAAAGAATAAGTGGGATGATCAATAAACTTAGAGGTTTTGGCTGCATTGGTTCAGGGGGATTTTGTTGGACCAAAAGAACCAATGAGCCTGATTAGAAAATCCTCCAAGTCCCACAGACATTACAACTACTGAAGAAGATCACAACAGCTGAAGACATCAGCTGATTACAAGGTCTAAAGACAAAGTCTGAAGACAAGATCTGAAGATTTCTACTGAAGACAAAGACTGAAGACCAGAGTGATCAGTAGTTGTCACAACAGCTGAAGTTATTAACTTCAATAGTTGTGATGGTTTTCCTTTTCAGTACTTTTAGTTTACCTTTCAGTAGTTTATAGTTTTAGTAGTTTTAGTTTAGTAGTTTTATGTTCTTGTACTTAGCATTCTATGAGATGTGATCAGTTTTTGAGAACATTCTCAGTAGTTTGCATAGTTTCAGTTGTTTGTATAATTCTGTTAGATGTCACTATCAAGTGACATGAGCAGATGTCACATTCCTTATTTAAGGAATGTTGACCTAATTGTAACGTGTGACTTTCAGCCACCACGAAAGCATTTGAATGAAATATTCCTTTTGCAGAATTCTCTCTCTCTCTCTATAACCGTGTACTATTCCATTGAATATCAATTGAGTTCTTGCTAAATTGTCTAATTCATTGTTCGAATTCCGCTACAATCTACTCTAATTAATCAAACTTAAATCACTGATCCTAACATGGTATCAGAGCTTTGGCACTTGATTCTCTTTCAGATCTACGCACAGACTGAATAGAACTCGATTGATCTGATAATCAAGTTGCTAGTAGTAGATATTATCTTCTCTACTTACCAAATAACAAAAATACTCCTGTCAAACAACAAGAACACTCATTCTGAACCTCAACAGAACTGCTTGAATAAGTTGGACTCATCAAACATAATCAATCTAAAATCAACTAAATCTATACTTACACAAATCAACATGGATTCTAACAGTTACTCTGAATTAGGTCATATTCCTGTTACTCTATCAACAGCTCAAGCTGCACTGTACAAGACTGCTAGAATACCAATTGAAGACTTAACTCTAGATGAAGATGACTATAAAAAAATCAAAATTGATCTTAAAGCATACTCTATTTTGACTCAAGCACTCAAAATGGATGTGCTGAAAAGAATGGAAAAATATGGAACTGCTAAAGCTGTTTGGGATGCTCTCAAAATTATGTGTGAAGGTAGCAGTGAAGTTGCTGAAATTAACAAAGACAAGCTGGTCAATCAGTATGAAACCTTCCATCAGACCAAAGGAGAATCCATATCAAAACAACTGCACAGATTTGTACAGTTGGTCAATGACTTAGAAATTATGGGTGATTCATACGACATTAAATAACTCAACAAGAAAATGCTTCACAGTCTACCTGAAAGCTGGAAACAAAATGTCACAATGCTGAAAAATACTCTTGATCTTGAGAGTACCACTCTAGACATTATGATAGCCAAGATTGAAGCTTTGGAACTTGATGAATGAAGCAGAAATCTGAGTGGGCCAAGAGTGATTGAAGCATACAAATTCCCTTCAGAATCATATTCTGTTGAAAATGCTTTCATCACAGAGGAAGATGACTTCATCTCATCAAGAGATCAAATGAACAATACTGGGTTCATTGCATCTCCACCATTCAATCACCGTTCAACTTCAGCTCAAGCACCAAAAGTCTCCACTGCACCTCCAATCTCTCCAGAAGACTTAAAATCAGAAGAGCAAAAGGCAACTTACAATGCCTTTGTTGCAAGTTTTGAAGCATATCTTGGGGGAAGAATCATTTCTGCCCATCTAATACAGGAAGATTTAGAAGAATTAGATCCTGATGATGTTGAGGAGATGGATCTAGTGGCAAATGGCAATGATTGCCATGAGTGCAAAGAAATTCTTCAGAAAAGGAAGAAAGTTGAGCCTGAATGAGAACACAAAACTTGGATATGACAAATCCAAGGTAAAATGCTTTAACTGTGGCATGACTGGTCATTTCTCAAGAGAGTGCAATGCTCCTAAAAGAAATAACCATTCAAGGAACTCTCCTGGTCAATCATCATCACAGCCCAATTCAAGCTATCACTCAAACAATCAACAACAACAGTACCATCATTCTCATCATCAACAAACATACCAGAATCAACCACAGCTGACAAATCAAGCCCATGCAAGCAGTCAGCCTTCTGCCAGTGCCCTTGTGATCAAACAAGATGGGATATGTGACTGGAGTGTGTACGCTGAGGAAGTCAAGCCTCAATTCTAGAATCATGCTTTTATGGCTCACATCAATGATGGACCATCTGCAATGCCTACTGAGGTAAAACTAACCTTTGTAGTGAGAAATGCATAAATGAATTACAAGAGTATAGAGAACACAATCATAAACTGGCAGATAAAATTAAAGAAGAAAAGGTGAAGTCAGAAATGATGAAGAGAGAACTAAAAAGTTTTGAAATTAAAATCAAATCTCTCATTTCTGACATAGAAAAATTGCATGGTGAGAAATACAATCTTGCAGCTGAAAATGAGCTACTTACTAAAAAGTTAGCTCAAGTTAAAGCTCAACAATCTATGACTGACGTGAAAATTTAAAAGTTTCAAATGTCTTTAGTCAAGCTGCAAGAAATGCTGGATTCACAAAAGGATCCAAAGGACATGTCAGGGATTGGGTACAATTCATGTCCTCCACCATACAATGACAATTACACTATCATGCCTGACTCTGTATCACTCTCTGAATCAATCGAACCTAAAACTATGGAACCTAAATCAGTAGTGAAACAAGTGACAAATCCTTAAAACAAACCTGATGTTTATTTTGAAACCAATGAGAATAAAATCAAGTTAGGATACCCAATTAAAATCAAAGAGTGCTCAGACAAGTGAAACCCACTATTGAAAGTAGTTCTGATAATAAGATTGTATCTCCACAAAATTCAAGCAAATCAGAAAATGTTTCACTGAAAAAAAAACCAACTGTAAAATTGAGTTCAACATATAAAACTTCATCAGACCCTAAATCATCAAAATTAAGGCAGGGAGTTGGGTTTGATATCTGTAACAAAGAACATGTTGACCAGTTTGAGAAAGAGGTGAGAAGTAGGTTGAAGAAACAGAAACAACCCAGACAACTGAACAAAAGTAGTGTTGTGAAACAATCTACTAAAAGGGCTGATTCTGATTCATCACCTAAAGAAAAGAAAGTGACTCATCAAAAGAAAGTATTAGTTGAGTCACTCAAAGAAAAATCTGATTCGAGAAACAAACAAATCTATTATGATATTTGTGACATGTTCAATCACAAGATAGATAAATGTTTCTTCAATCAATATTGTTCTATCTGTGATATGAACAATCACTCCACCAAAAATTGCTATTTTAACAAGTATTGTTCAATCTGTGATATGAACAATCATAATACATCTGATTGTTACTTCAATCAGAAGGGGTTAAGAATTCCACAACACAAGTCCATCTCAAAAACATCTACTGTGATGCATTCTGTCAAACCTCATCTTCATAATACTCAATCTAGGACACCTAGATCAACAAATGACAGAAATAACTCAAAGGATTTAAGCAGGGTCAAAGAAATCATCTCATAATGAAACACAAACTTGACCTTCCTAAGCAAAAACCAACTTTTGATAATGAAACTTGGGCTAAACTTTTACATAGAAATAGAGACCAATGATTTCATTATTCATCTGAATCATCAGTAGATGTTGATGAGATGACTCGACCAGTTCATTACCAAAAATCTCCCAAATCTCCTCCATCTAAATCACCATTCAGTGGGAAATACCAGGAGGTGACTATCATGAATAGGAACGGGAAACCAAGACCATCATGGCTTGGGTTCCTTATTCTAATTAGTTTTTTTGTGTAGGTTCATCAATATAGGTCTAATAGCCTATGGTATGTAGACAGTGGATGCTCCCGACACATGACTGGAGATCGTTCCCTCCTTCATGATTTCAAGTACATAAGGAACTACTGTGGCATTTGGTGGAGATTCAGAAGGTGGTAGGATTACAGGAGAAGGATCTGTGAAAAATGGGATGCTGAGCTTTGACAGAGTGAATTACTGTGAACAACTGAATTTCAATATGCTAAGCGTGTCTCAGATCTGCGACAAAAAATATTCCACTCACTTTACAGACACTCACTACTACATTCTGAAACCTGGATTTCAGATTCTGAAGAATGGGTTGTCTTAAAGACTCTGAGGAAGAATAATACATATGTCTTAAACCTGTGTTCTACATCACCTAAGGAAGAAACATGTCTTTTGTCTAAACCATCATTTGATGAGTCATAGCTTTGGCATAGACATTTGGGGCACACTAACTTTAAAAATATGAACAAGTTAGTCAAAGGAAACCATGTAATTGGTCTTCCTCAAAAAGAATTCAATTTTATTGATCAATGCTCAACGTGCCTCAAAGAAAAACAACACAAATCGTCTCACAAAACCAAGCTAGTGAACACTAACAATACTCCATTGAAGTTACTTCACATGGATCTGTTTGGACCAACTCATGTAATGAGTATGGGAAAGAAACAATACTGTTTAGTGATCATTGATGACTTTTCTCGATTGACATGGGTGTTCTTCCTACTTCATAAAAATGAAGCATCCCAAATCATTCAAGAATTTATCACTAAAATTGAAAATCAACTTGATCTCAAAGTCAAAATAATAAGAAGTGATAATGGTACAGAGTTCAAAAATGAAAATATGAGTTTCTTTTGTGCAACCAAAGGCATTGCCCATCAATTCAGTGCAGCTAGAACTCCTCAACAAAATAGGGTAGCTAAAAGGCGAAATAGAACACTGATCGAAGCAGCAAGAACAATGCTAGCTGATGCTAAGCTGCCAATCACCTTCTGGGCAGAAGCAGTTAACACATCGTGCTTTGTGCAAAATCAAACTCTGATTGTTAAAGAAAGTAACATGACACCTTATGAACTGATATTTCACAAGAAACCATTTATTGGATTCCTCAAATCATTTGGTTGTCCAGTCTCAATATTAAACACCGTGATCATTTGGGAAAATTTCATCTAAGTCTGATGAAGGATTTTTTGTAGGTTATTCTTCCGTCTCAAAGGCTTATAGAGTGTTCAATCCTAGACTGAACATTATCGATGAATCCACACATGTTCAATTCAAGGAACATTCGTTTCCCAAATCTACAAATGGTCCTGATTGGTTGTTTGATATTGACACACTTTTCTAAATCATTTGACCAACTTCACTTGTCTGATGCAGGAAATATACATTCAGGTGATACTTCATCAACTGTAGAAAGAAGAGAAAACTATCCATTGATTCTACTACATATGATGAACATATGAATGAAGATGTTCCTCTTCAAGCTGATCCCATCAGACACTTGTCACAAAACCTTAGTGTTTCTTCTGAAGAAGGTCCCAGCCTGGTACCATCTCACTCAGATGACGTTTCACATGAGATCAGAAATCAAAAACAGGCTTCTCATCCAGAAGAAACTCAAGGTACTTCAAATGATGCAAGCAACCTCAGTGCTGCTGAAGATGTAGCAGTTACTAAAACAGAAGTTGACAATCTTCATAATTCAACACAATACAAGATGATTGTGCCTCTGACCATAATGACTGAATGTATCCAATCTTGATGTAACTATTGTTGGTGACACCATTCCAACCACAAGAATACACAAGAATCATCCAGTTGAAACCATTATTGGTGATCTTAATGAGAGGGCGACAAGAAGCAAGTCCAATATTGCAAACATCTGTTTGTTCTCCTGCTTTCTATGTCAAACAGTACCCAAAAACATCAAAGAGGCATTTCAAGACAATAGTTGGATTGAAGCAATGCAGGAAGAATTGGTCCAATTCAAGAAGCAAGAGGTATGGCAGCTGGTAGATCTTCCCAAAGGACAATACCCTATCGGTACCAGATGGCTGTACAGGAACAAGACTGATGATAGAGGGATAGTCATCAGAAATAAAGCAAGACTAGTGGCACAGGGATACACTCAGGAAGAAGGAATTGACTACGACAAAGTGTTTGCACCCGTTGCCAGACTAGAAGCAATCAGAATCTTTCTTGCATATTCTGCATCCATGAAATACTGTTTATCAAATGGATGTAAAGTGTGCCTCTTGTATGGAGAGATTGCTGAAGAAGTCTATGTAAGTCAACCACCTGGCTTTGAAGATCCAAACTTCCCTCACAGAGTGTACAAGCTTGACAAAGCTCTGTATGGTCTTCATCAAGCTCCAAGAAAGTGGTATGAGACTCTATCATCCTTTTTTCTTGAACATGGGTATGAAAGAGGAAAGATTGATCAGACTCTCTTCAGAAGAGTAAGAGAAAAAGACATGCTGTTAGTCAAGATCTACGTGGATGACATTATATTTGGCTCGACAAACAAGCAACTCTGCAAAGAATTTGAAGATCTTATGCATTCAAATTTCCAATGAGTGCTATGGGGGAACTCACATTCTCTCTAGGGGTGCAAGTCCAGCAAACAACAGATGTAATCGTCATCAATCAATCAAAATATGTAGAAACCATGCTGAAGAAATTCCACTTTGCTGACTGTCAGTCTATTAGAACTCCTGTAGATACTAAAGTGAAGATTGGACCTGACCCTGAAGGCAAATCAGTGGATCAAACTCACTATCAATCAATGATAGGTTCACTTATGTATCTAACAACCAGTAGGCCTGACATTATGTTGGTGTTTGTGTGTGTGCTAGATATCAAGCTGATCCAAAAGAATCACATGTGAACGCAGTCAAGAAGATATTAAGATATCTGAAGGGCAAACCAGCTCTTAGATTATGGTATCCAAAGGAAGGAGAATTTAATCTCTATGCCTACACAGACAGTGATTATGGAGGATGCAACTTCAACTGAAAATCCACTTCTAGCGGTTGTCAATTTCTTGGTCCCAGACTAGTATCCTGGCAATGCAAGAAGCAGACAAATATGTCTGTGTCCACAGCAGAAGCTGAGTATATTGCTGCTTCAGCATGTTGCTCTTAAGTTCTCTGGATTCAAAACCAGATGCTTGATTATGGTTTTAACTTTTTGCATACACCAATTTCTATTGACAACACACTGCTGTCTTTATAACTAATAATCCAGTTCAGCACTCAAAAACAAAACATATTGAAATTAGATATCATTTTTTGAGAGACTGTGCTGAAAAAGGTTTAATCAAATTGATTCATGTACCAACAAAAAAATAATTAGCTGATTTGTTTACCAAGGCATTTGAACCTCGTAGGTTTGAATTTCTGGTTCAGTCAATTGGCATGATTAATCTTGAGTAAAAACTATGAAAAACATCAAAAAAAATTTAAACATAAAAAAACCCACAAAGAGAAATCAAGTTTTATGAAGAAAAAAATTTAGGGAAATGATATAATTACAGTCGTTATATCATTCACTGTGCTTAATTTCAAAATGTAAAAGACTGAAATGACTTACCAGATATGATTGGTAGGCTCAACTTGGAAGAAAAGATACATGCAGTGATGAATTAAAGACATATTCAATTGTGAAACACTTATCACAAAGTACAGGTATGTATTGGCTTATCTGAATGCATGTGTGCATAGTAGCCTAAACATACCAGGTAATGATACTTTATGAATCTCTTTCACCACATCATGTTTCATCTTTGTTTTGCTGAGCAAAGACCTGATGAAACTTGCACATAGTGCAGATGTCATGATCCAAAAGATTCCCAATGTGGAACACATCAAAAATTGGATGAATCAACAAAGTAATACATTCCAAGTGAATGAACAAAAGAATCCTATCATGGATCACATTCCAAGTGAAGTGAAAAGAATCCCAATGTGGATCAACATGAAAAAGGATCAAATTAAAAGAATCCCAATGAGGATCAGTGAAAATGAGATTTCATGACTTAAGCAACCTAGTAAGAAAAGTTGTGACAAAGTTCTACCATGCATTGTATAAGGAGGGTTGATCATTTCATGCTTATGTGTGTGAGGTACACATTGAATAATAAATCTACCAAAACATGATAAAAGTCAATTGCATCAAAATATCAACCAGGTATGAGCTTAAGAGGACAAAAATACCTTCAATCTTCAAGTTCATAATCATGTCCATTTAATCATAAAGGATGCACATGTGTAATTTAAGATTGATATGATCCCTACAAAGAGATTTTTCTCTTTATTAATCAAAATAATATTCAAAACTTTTAAATCTTTAAAGTTTCTCTCCAAATGTGGACATAAACTTTAGGGGGAGTAATTTAAATTTTTTGAGTAAGTTCAAATTTTTGTTTATTAACTCAATTTTGAAAAACAAAAAAAAAAGAATTTTAGCTGGTGTTGTTGCTGCAATAAGTCATACCATTATATCTTTGCTTATGCAGATTCTTAGAAGCATGATAAGTCCAAGATCTGTCAAAATCGGGAAACTTGTATTAATTGTGACATACAAGTCAATCCAAGCAAGAATTGACAACTTCAACAGCCAACTTCATAAGAAAAATCAATCAAGGACACCTCTTCACAAGATGAATAATCAATTCAATCACATTAACTTTTGATTAAGTTTAAAAGGTAATGCAGGTAAGTGCATTAGTTAATGCGGGTGAAGGTAACCCATGCATGTAAATAATGCAGGTAACAATAATTTTTGAAGTGCAACTAATGCGGACAATGATTTTACTCTACCGTATTAGTGTGTGAAGTGAATGTGAAGTTTACTCTACCGCATTTGATACAGTTAACAAATGCGTATGAACAGGTCTCTATCGCATTTGCTACAGTGCTGTGTTGACTTGTCAACCGCATTTGTAGTTGCACAAATGGACTTTGTTCTATCGCATTTGTTAATGTACATATTCGGATATGGTAAAACAAGCAATTCAACTGTATTTGTTACAATGTTCTTCCGCATTTACTACAACTCAAATGCGGACAACCAAAATTTCAAGTTTAACTTCCGCATTTGCAATAGTACACAATGCGGATAGAAACAAAACTTCTGCATTTGTAACAGTAGAGTAATGCGGACAGTCAGTCAAAAATTAAGCCTTCCGCATTAGCTACAACCACAAATGCGGATGACCAAAAGTAGTCAAATGTGGACTATCAATGCCAAAAGTTGTCTTCCGTATTTGCTACAGTCAACAAATGCGGATGATCAAAATTAAACAAATTAACCTTCAACATTTGCTATAGTAGTGACTGTATTTGCTTGTAAACTTGAAAAATTTCTTAAATTGTATTATTTGACTATTTAAAGGAATTCAAACAGGTCATTAATACTTTTCAAATTTGAGAGAACTTATAGTGAGACGAGCGCAAAACTATAGTACACCACCATCAATCATCATCATCATCATCACAAACATTCAAATATTTTGTTGTGTTTCATCTTTAAACATTCTTGTCATCGATTTAGAACCACAATCATTTCAAAGATAAGGTATAACTTCAACAGATTTTGAAACCAAAACCTAAGTCTCGGAGTGTTACCCTAATCGAACAATGAACTAGAAAATTATTGAAGAACACCAAAATCAAAGTCATTAATGTGATGTAATACACATTTTCGATCTCAATAAACATATAAATTGATAGGAATTCAACTGATATTGAAAACCATGATAATCATGTTTACTGAGAAAAATAGAGCAAAGTGAAAAAGAAAATTGTGAAACAAATCAAAGTCATATTAACAAATCAAAGCAAAGTTAAAGTCAAATTTGTTATCTAACACACATGTCTCTTGTGCAGATTACATGGCAAATCTTACATGGAGCAAGCTCCATAACATCAGCGGTTATCTAAACCCTGATGTGCCTGAAGCCGAAGGTCTTAGAGATATGATAAGATTCTTATCTACCACAAAGGTAGCATATGTCATGACAGTAAGACCAACAATCTACGAGAATCCCATCAGGTCATTCTGGGAATCAGCTGAAGTGGTTGAAGAGGATGGAGTGAAAATTCTAACTAAGAATAATCAATAATGAACTCACTCCGAGGATCACAGAAGAATCAGTTAGAAGATGTCTGCAATTCAATGATATTGCAGATGATCCTCTTGAATTGGATGATGAGGAAATAACCACATTTTTCTCTGAAATTTGTTATGAAGGGAGTTATGAAGCAAAACAGATAGTCAAAGGATTAGTGGATCTGCCTTGGAGATTCCTAATTCATATGTTCCAACATTGCCTGTCTAAAAGGAAAATAGGATGGAATGACATTCTAGTCCTCACATCTTCTTCAATCTGTGCTCTCTGCACCAACAGACGGTTTAACATGTCTGCATATGTATTCAATGGCCTAATCTCCAACATTCAAGAAGGGTTGAGATACAAGTTTCTAATGTACCCCAGATTCGTTCAATGTCTGATCAATGAATCATTTCATGACATTGTTAATGAAGGACCTGTGCTTAACATTCCTCATTATGATGCAAGATCCTATAAGTACATCAAGAAGAAGGACCCAAGGAACTTTTACAGTGGTGCCCCTTCACCCCTTCTTCCTTGGATGCTTCAACAAATACATCAAGCAGGTCAAGCACAACCACCTCCACAACCAATAGCTCAACCAACTCCACAACCATCACCAATACCATCACCAATACCATCACCATACCATCACCATTACCATCCCCAATACCATCTCCAATACAATCCCCAATACCATCACCAATGACATCACCACAACAAATACCACAACCTTCTACATAACTATCTTTTCAAACATTACCTCAACCATCATCATCACCACAACCAACACCACCAATGACCACTCAACCTACACCTATATCACCACATCATCAATCTCCAATATCACCACATCATCAATCTCCAATATCACCACACAATCACCTATTTCTCCTTACCAACCTTTACCATAATCACTTGATCACCCTGCTAAAACAGAAGGATCAACAAGTGCATCCAAATCATCTTCTGATAAGGAGGATCATCATGATCAAATCAAAGTTATGAAAGAACCTTCTGAGGCTGCTCCTTCAGAGAGCTATGCTGAATCCAACATGAACAGGCCTGATGATAAAGATGAATTAATATCTGAGTTGTTACTCAAAGTGGAAAGGATGGAAAGAACTTTAAACAGGAGAGCACGAATCATCAATGACAGAATCCTGGAACTGGATGAGAAAGAATGTGAATTAAAAGAACTTGAAGAGAAATATGCAGCTGAATGAAAAGAACAAGACAAAGAGATTGAGAATTTAAAAGCTGCACTGAAACACTCAAGAGAAGAAGTGAGTGGACATGTAGATACTCTTGAAATACAAACTATTGCAATGGAGGAACAAGAAAACATCATAGAAGAACAGGCTGATATCATCTCAAAACTTGAAAAGGAAATTGAGAGCAAGAACAAAAGAATATCCGAGCTTGAAATGATGATCAAAAGAACTGAAGTGAAGGATGATGATGAGATAGAAAAACAAGAAAAGGTTGATGATGATGACAACCAAGTAATAGATCATAATGAAGAACAAGTTGATGATGAAGGTCAAATTGAGATCAAAGACCCGAGCCTAGACATGGTAGTGTATTCTAGAAACACTAGTTATTCAGACTCTGAAAAAGGTGAATTTGAAGAACTCTTCAGTGCTTTGGATAGTTTTGTAACTGAACAATTCAGCATTGATGATGATTTCTGGGAATTCATAAATAATCAAAAAACTAAGGCAGAGCCTATTGTCTTTATTCCCAAATCACCAATGCCTTTGGAAAAGGAATTAACTCTACAAATTGTCCCTGCTATTTCATTAACTAAAGAACAAAAGGAAGAACTCAAAGAAAGATATGAAAAAGAAAGAAAAGAAGAAACTGAAACTGAACACAAAGAAAATGAGAAAAGGAAAATGAAGGATCAAGAGCCAAGTACACCTGAACAGGTCCCTAAGCCAAAAGAACAAACTGAAACCTCTAGCCCTCAACTTCAAACATACTCACGAAAGAGAAAGTATCTGGCTGAAAAAGCTAAAGGCAAGAGACCAATAATTGAAGAAGAACCAACAAAGAAACAAAAAGATGACCCAAGAAGTTTAGCAGCAATTGCTGAATTTTTGGAAGAACATGAGCAGGCAGAAGCTCAGTTGAAAAAGTTGGCTAGAGCAATTGATTTAGAAGAAGGAGAAATTGCTAATGAATATGAAGTTAAAAAGGATGTTCTCATGGATAGTCCTATTAAAGAAGAACAGTCAGTGGAAGACATGGTAACCAAAGCTCAAACTGATGACTTGATGATTAAAGCCATGTTTTTAATCAATCAAGCCTATGATCCTGATGAAGTATTTGGGATGACTTATGAGAGAATGAAAGAGGAGGAAGAGAAAGTGAAATTGTTGCTTGATCCAACAATAGACACTCAATACGAGAAGACAATGACAAAGGATACTCCAAAACATAAAGACTCATCCTTGAAGAAATCTACAAGGTATGAAATTCCACTGCTAAGAAGGGGTCCCCTACAAAAGCTGTCTCAAATGAAGAAATCAACCTCATCCCATGAATCATTATTTCTTGATCCTTATAACATGTCTGATAAGGAAATGAAGGAATATCTCTCAAGTCAGGGATTCATAAAAACAAGGATTGCCAACATGAAGACAAATTCTTTAAGGGCTGCAACTCTTCAATTAATCAATGAAAAGAAAGAAAAACTCAAGAAACTAGAAGAAGAATTGACAAGGACCAATCCCAAAAGCAGAGTGTCAGCTGAAGACATGCTGTTGAATCAAAAAGATCAAGAACTACTTGCCCCAGTGCTCCACAAGTACCCTGAATGGTTTACAGAAGCATCTCAGTTGAAGCTGCAAGAATGATTGACTACTGCAAAACTGATTAGAGTGGTGTCAACTCCAAAGGGCAAGGTAGATCAAAAGATAATAGCATGGAAGTATGACAGCACATGGAACATGTTCATGGTGAAGAGAATCTCAGGGCTAGTACAATTCTTTACTGAGTACTCAGCTCTAGTAAATGCCTTGAGATTCATGATTTGAAAGAGCTAGCTCAACTTGAACCGATCAATCATGCAGCTATGTTCAGGGGATATGAATTTGAGAACATACTTAAGATGTTTAGAAGGACAAACAACTTCAATTCATTAAAGACAATTTGCTTAAGAAAAGATAAAACTTTTGTCAATCCCCTGGATAAGAAGAAAAAGATGGAAGCAGAAGAAATTGTATTCCCTGAGTTGAAGGTAAAGCCAACTGAGTCATTGAAGAGAAAAGTAGTATCTGGTACTCATTCTTCCACTCCCATCTCAAACGTGTACTATGATGAGAGAAACTATGAGATGGTGATAGAAAGGAAGTGGGGAGGAAAAGAAGGAGCTGACATAAGACTATTCAGTGGATATGAAGTAAAATTACTTGATGAATCATACATCCACTACATTTATACCAGGCACTTCAGGGAATTAAACAACAAATTAGGTGAACAAGACATGCACTTCTTTCTGAAATGCATCAAGTTGTTGAAACTGGCCTATGATAGAATAAATATTAAAAGAGACAACAGAAAGAAGAAGAACACCACTGCAACTTGGAAATATTGTTAAGCTTGAAGTGGATATGGGAGGGAGTTTATTTTTTCGTAGAGATGGTCTTTCCACAATCTCCATATGGGAACCTATTTCACTGAAAAAGTTACCAATAGAAGCCATCTACAACATGAGCAGAATGACAATACATATGCTGAGTAGAGACAGGATGTCAGAAGCAACTGATTTTGTAAACATGATCAAGGCTATCCTGGATCCTACCAAAGCTGCATTCATACTACCTCCTGAAGACCCAGCTGAATCTTCACAACATCAATCATCTCCTAAACATTCAGGAAAACCAGGCTGTATAATCCTTAGGGGGAGTATTGTTGCACCCTGAAAGGATCATACATGCCAACTTGATGGGTGACTTGATGATTGCTCAGCTGTAATCCCATAAGTCCAAGATGAAATGCGGATGAAGATCTGCAAGAAAAATAACAAGTGTTATCTTTCGCATTAGTTAATGCGGAAGACAAAACTCTGATGCGGACAAGTGTTTACTCTTCCGCATTAACTAATGCGGAAGACATAATACTTATGCTGAAGAACAAGTTACTCTTCGCATTGACTAATGCGGAAGAACAAAAGAAGATGCGGACAAGACTTTGATCATCCGCATTGACAAATGCGGATGACCAACCAAATGCACACAAGTATTTGTTCATCCGCATTAACCAATACGGATGACCAACTTACTAATGCTGATGATCAAGTGGAAATGCTGATCAAGATTATCTCATCCGCATTTGTCAATGCGGATGAACAATCAGAGATGCGGATCAAGACTTAGACTAGTTTCTGATGTAATAGGTTAGGGGTAGTTTAGTCATTTTGTAAAGGCATCTTGTCTGCCTATAAATAGAATAGTTAACCTCATACTGAGGTGACGGTTGATAGATAGAGAATTTTTGTTGTAATTATTCTCTGTAATTTATCAACTTTCATATATCAATACAAACAACATTTATGAGTAATTTTTTTTGCTTGAATGTTCTTTGATTGTTTGTTTCCGCCACTCAATCATTGACTTGATTATCATATTCGATTATCAGTAAGAATATCACTCTTACTCAAACCTAGTCAGTTTAGGTTAGGGACCCAAGCCTTAACTAGCTTGGGTGACCTAGAGGAATCACACATCATGAATTTAACCCACTAACCATTTGAGGGAGAGGGCATATCGTTCTTCTTCTTGTTCTTATTATCAAACATTTGACTTGACTTTTCTTTCCATAAGCCAATTTTGTGTAAGGCCTGTTTGTGATAAACAGACGATTGGCTTATGGTTTGAACTTTAGGTTCATAGGTTCTTTTTGTGGAGTAATTGAACTCCTTTTTGAAGAACTTGGTTTAGAATCATGAAGTTAAACTTTCTTTCTTGGTTTTTGATAATAAGGACACTTAGAAGCGATGTGTCCTATCTTTCCACAATTGTAGCAACATCTGCCTTCTACATGTTGGGAAAATAGTCTCTGTGGGGAAGTGTGTGATACCGGTGTGACTTTGGTCTGGTTGGGTTTGGACACTTCTTCTTTAGATGTTTTAACTTTTTTAACAAAATTAATTGTTTGAACGTTTTTAAAATCTTTAGCCTTTTGTTTATTTGGACTGTGACGTGGAGCACGTGGTTGGTTAATTGATTTGGTCGTTTTGGGTTTAGAAATAGACATGTTTGACCCTGACTTTACATTAACATGTTCAAACTATTCTTCCAAATTCACAATAGGCATCTTACCTTTAGACTTCAAAGTAGCCTCCTTCTGTTTAGTGACAGATTCCAGTGGTTTACTTGTGGAATCTGGGTCACTAACTAGAGGAGTGGACGCCACATGATCCTTAATAGGATTGTTATTTACTGGTTTACATTTAGCATTTAAAACTATCTCATGTTGTGGTGGTACCATTTTGTAGCCTGAACCCTGCCCGCTATTTTGTTCTCTCACTAAGTGTTGAACTATGTGAGAAGAACTAGTCCAACTGTGCAGTTTTTTTTTAGTGAGTTGACTTTGACTTCTAAAACTTCCTTTTCTTTCTTAGCGTTTTCTAGGGAGTTTAATAGAACTTTATTTTATTTTCTTGATTAAAAGAAACAACTTTAGTTTCCCTTAGTGTTTATTTAAAAGTTCTATTTTCTCTTTATAACTGTGCTTATTTTGTTTCAGAATGCAATTAGCTTCTGTACATAGTTGTAAGTCATTTACTAAGCTATCATTATGGTATAATAACATAGCAAAATTTAAATCTATGCTTTCTCTAAATTTGTTACATTTACTACAAGCATGATTATCAAAAAGTTGGTCTGTGGTACTTACTTGTGAAGATTCAGTTGAATCCACTATCAGTGTAGAGTTTGACTCTTCAAATGATGAAGATTCTAAACATGTCATTCTAAGATCTTTTTCAATCAGGTGATTGACCACATTTGCAGTATCTTCATGATCTAACATCACTAGTTCAATTGCTATTTCACCTTCACTTATAGTGTCATCATCCAGACCCTTAACTTTGATAATGTTTGACTCAGCCGGAGATACAAAACGAAAGGTCCAGTCTTGAACTTCGTTATCTTGTGCAGTCAAAGCCTTTGTATCTTTGCTTGACGAGGCAGCTCCACTCGTGGGTTTTTCTTGACGGTTGAAGGATGAGAAAGGATTCCCGTTACCTGTCTTCTTGGGCTTTACATATTCCCGTTTGAAGTGCCCATTTTCTCCACAGTTAATCATGTAACTTCGGTTTTGTGGAAACCAAAAGTTGTATCCTTTGTGGCTATCAAGCTTTGTGTAGTTTTCTTCACAACTTCTTAGCCCTTCAAATAATACTTGCCAAAGCCCACATAATGTCCATTCTTTCTAATTCATTCTCATCCACCTGTTCGTAATCCTCATCAGCCAGATGGTAATTTCCGATCTTTCCTGCAACTAGACCATCATAAGAATGAACGACTGCAGCTAAAAGGTCCATATGCTCCTTTGCAACCTCAATAGTAATATTCCTGAGATTCTTGGTCTTTAACTTCATAGAACTTGCTTCCAATGTGATATATTGGGTACTAGATAACCCTGACATTTCAGATGCTGAAGCTATAGGTTGAGAAGGAGCGGTTGAACTAGACACAAATGCCATTTGAAGAGGTGCTCCTGAACTTGTTGAAGTGGAAGAGGATTAATAAAGTAAAGGATTCTGGTCATAGCATCCTTTCTGTGACCTGTACTTCATCCTCAGTTCCTCCTCCCTCAATTTCAGGATGAAGTCGTTTATGTCTAATATTGCCAGTAAATTGTCTATCTCAAATTAGACACAAACGAATCCCACTTCTCTATCAGACCATTGGCAAAGCTTGAGACCTTATCTTCTATTGACGTTATGACTCCATGAGTGTGCAGCTCACTTATTAAATGGTTGAACCTGTCTATGATATCATCCAAGCTTTTTTTAACCATCAAAGAGAAGTTATCAAATCCTTCTTCAAATCCTTTGCCTTTAGAGCTTTTAACGATGCATTCCCGTCGTATCGTTTCCCAAGGCTTCCCATAGCTTCTTTGCCTGTTTGTTCTCAGAAAAATGGTGGAATATATCCTTTGTATCGACTGAGTCAACAGAGCATACACTTTCTTCTTAACATTGTACTTCACCTTCTGGCTATCAGTCATGCCACCAAGGTAAGTTTAACACCATCAACACCAACCGGCATGCTATAACCTATCTCCATTGATTCCCACAGATTGGAATTCTCAAACCTTTGCTTCCATTATGGGTAATCATCTAACTTTATAAGTTTGAGGGGCTTATTGTGATTCCCTATTTCATTTTCCAGAAGCAAAATGTTCTGGATATGAGAGTCTCTACCGGTAGTAAACGTTGAACTTTAACTTAAGACTTATTCAATCCTGCGAATGGAGAGGTGCAAATGGGCCAATCATGCGATTGAACAAATGCGGATGAGTCAATCGTGTGATTGAACAATGCGGATGAACAACCATGCGATTGGACAAATGCGGATGGACAATGCGAATGAGGTGGTTTAGTGGTACGAATGGATGAGCCCTGAGTTCAATCATGCGTAGGATGGCGATTTAGTTCAGTCGTGCGATTGAGCCAATCGTGTGACTGAAGGCTGTTGTTTTTGAAAATTCGAAGGTTTTTGATACTTTGACACCAAAACACGAGTTTTCAAGAACCCTAATATGACGTATGCCGAAAAACTTAAACTTTTAGATCTGGAGACACTGATACTCAAAAAAGGTGACTCTTTTTATGAAAAACATGATTTTTGCACCAAAACTAATAAAGGTGACTCGTTAGGTTTTATCAATGAAACCATTCAATTATAGTTCGTATTATTGTTTGACTTTTGGTTTGTGCTGTTGTTTATCCTGCAGTGAAGAACATGCTCAGATGTTTACTGATCCAGCCGACTTCACACTTTGACACAAAAGCGTGATTTTCCCAAGAAGCCTAATCTACCGGATGGTGAAAAATCGAAACTTTAATGCTAGAAAACATCGAAAACACTTTTTGACTCAAAAGAATGACTCTTTTGAACGAAAATGTTAAGTTTTACACCAAAACTAATCGAATCACATGCAAAATCAAGAGCCAAGGCTCTAATACCACTTGTCAAGACCATGTACGTATGGAATATTAACTGATAATACGTGAAACCAGATCAAATAGTGTGGATCCTATTTGATTAGCGATCCAATCAGTGAGAATGTTTACCCGATTGATATAAGAATAATCTATACTTTAAGAATGAGTAGGAATCGATCAAGAACAAACTATGAAGTTGGATTAGGTGCTCTGGATGGCTAGGGTTTACGTATATTGAACTATCTGAATTCTTATGGTTTTCCATGAATTAAGTGGTATTTATAGGTTTGTAGTTCCATTCGTACACCTGAACCATTAGCACGGTTCAGGCATGCGACTGAATCATTCGAGTGAGTCATACACACGACTGAAGGGTCAATCGTGTGACTGAGTCAATCTTATGTCTCATTCGTATGACTGATCCAGTCTTCTGGTTTAGTCGTGTGACTGGTCCATAAGCATGATGTATTCATGCGTATGGTCCATTAGTATGGTCTATTCGCATGAAGACTCATTCCACTAGGTTGAACACATTTCTCATCATTATTGACTAAGAACTATGTACAATAACTTCAAACCTATATACTAAGTTCATACATATGAATTATATTCAACATATAATAATATGAAATAGATAAACTTAATAAGCAACAACCACATATTATATATCATTGAATCATTCATTACATATGTGTAGGACATGAAAGGCTTTTACAATAAGCTCATAAACTAGGAACATGATGTATCTACAAACTCCCCCTTGGTCCTAGTTTACTCTATCGTCTAACACTCTTCACATGTTCTTTGAATTTCTTGTACTTCTCCTCTTGTGTACCTCCTGCATGTATCTCAAAAGCTAAGCAGAGTCGTATGACATGTTGAAACTAGAGAGCTTGTACTATATCTTGCGTGTCACAGAATAGTGGCCACTTGTATAATGTGTAGACATCTTCAGCTGACAAGTTGGTTACCACATAGGGTCAAATACCGGATAGTCTCTATCTTTCCTTCTCGGTTCAGAACTATGACTGCTTCACCCATCCTCCAATCATAATACCACCATTTGTAGTGTGGAGTGAAGTCCTGAGGCATTTCCCTAAGGGAATCTTGGACATTATGCGCGAAGGACCCCACTTCAGCATGACTTTAGGCTTTCTAGACATAGGATCCACTCCAAACCTACGAATGTACCTCCTCGGTTGTTGAGGTCTGAAGTTTACCCATCTGGTGTGGTATTCGTTCTTTAATGCTACCTCAAACCAACCTGACATCTTTTTGGATTAGCATATAGTAGATCTAAGCATGCCATTCTGTTAAGCTCAAAACCAGGAAGAGTTTTCAGATCATGAGGATATCTGAAGTACTCAATCCCCTTTTTTCTTACAGCATACACGTCCAAATCTTCAAAATAAGCCCACGTTATGATCTTGTCAGACACTTTTTGATGATGTTTTACTTTATAAAGCTTTGTGTAGCATTCTGCTTTGCGGCATGCGCTGGGCTTTCATATCAACAAAGCAAGCTGCCCATTCAGCTTTCTTGATATCAATGTTTTCGTCTGAAGCTTGGGGGATGCTTTCTTCTTTTTCCTTTTCTTTTTCAACTTCATCAAGCTTCTCAAAAGTACCACTATCAAATGTTTCACCCAATTGGGGATAACATGTCCGTTCATATTAGTGTACTGAGGATAATGATCAGTAGTGACATCCCCTATCTCGATTTCGTCGACATCATTAAGCTCATCTTCACTTGCCACATCACTATAGGAGCATCTTTGAACAACTCATCCAGATTCAGCCTGAATATTTTAGCCAGCTGCTCATCTATCAGGTCGTATGATCTCTCCCTCCTCTGGCGTGTAACTCACAGACCTTCTAACTATCCCTTGCAAGTCAAGAATAATGTTTAATTGAGTCTTGACCTGCTGAAAGGGTTAGACATCAATTCATCAGTTTGTTGAGCTTCATCTATTTTATTTGACATTAAGCATCACACATAAGTCATTTTATAAAACATTAATACATAAACAGACATAACTGATCAATAATTACATTAATGTAATATACTTCAAGTAAAAAAGTTTTAAATACAAAATATCTAATCAATACTTTTATCTTGATCCTTTTGTTCTTTAGTAGGAGGAGCAGAAGATGAGGCTCCTTGATCTTGACTATGTTTGGTCCACCTCTCTTGAGCTTAAGGAGAGGTTGATGCAGCAGCATCACCTTCCTGGTATCCTCGTCTTCTCTATCTTTCTCGCTAGGTCCACCTTCTTCAACATCCTCCTCACTATCATTTTCATCCTAATCCTCATCATCATCATCATCACCTTCTTTGATCTTCAAAGCTCAGACTTTGATCCTTTCAGCTTTAGGAGTATCCTCTTGTTTTCTTCTCCAGCTCCTCAATCCTCTTTATGAATGCCAACACCACTTATTTTGGCTTGTAAGCTCATGGTGGGCACAACTTAAAGCCCTCTCGTACTGAACACTTTTCTCGCTAAGATGCACTATCTGTTTAGCTTGGGCAACATTCACCTCCATCATCTTGTTGAGCTGAGTAGCCCGCACCTCATCTATGGCAAGCAGCCTTAGCATGATGCTGTTGAGGTTGGCAAGCTATTCCTCTACCCCATGTGGGGTAGAGTGGGTCCGGTGGTGAATGTAAGTGGTGGCTGGTGGTGGTAGTGGTGGATATGGGGAATATGGGAGGTGGAGTGTGAATGGATGTGGTGGAATGGCTGTGGTAATGGTGGTGGATGGAATGATAGTGGTTGTGGAAGAAGTGGTGGTAGTAGTGGTGGCTGTAGTGGTGGTGGCTGGAGTAGTGGTAGTGGTGCTGGTTGCAGTGGTGGGTGTGACAGTTGCGGTGGTGTCAGAAGAAGTAATCAAAGTGAATCTTGGCCTCTTGCTCTTTGTCCTGTAAGGTTGGGCCATCCTCTTCTTCCTAGAGCCCTTTGCCATAGACACTCCCCATTGGCTGCTAGGCTGGTCCGGGGTGTAAGAAGGATTTGTGACATCAGTAGCGTCACCCCTAGACTCAGCCTGGCGTCCACCAACCGCCTTGATCCCCCTCACAGTGGCCACGACCCGGCTCCCAACCGCCCGTACGAAAGGATCATCATTTGTCTCCTCTTCTTCCTCTATCAGAAAATCAAGAGAGATAGCAGCCTGCTCAGATCCACCTAGAGCAGAAGAAGAAGTAGGTAGAGGTGGTGAAGATATAGTAGACGTATCGGTGGCTCGTGAAGTACTGGGACCTGCATCTCCCCTCCTTGACCATAATCTTGGTCATCATCTTCGTCATCGTCATCGGATGTGGCAGTCGTGAAGGGCTTAGTATCTGAATCACTGTCATCGTGACGCCACTTCTTATGAGCGGGCGCCACGTAGTTCTCATGGGCCAGGTGCCCAAACAATCTCCTGACAGGGGGCTTCACCTGCTCCCCCCTGTAAACTTTCATTCTCCCCAATATTGTATCATCCATCACCTTAAGCACCACTACATCATCTCTCTCCTTTAGCAGCATAGGAAGCTTCTCATCTATGATCATCTGTAAGAAGAGTGGATACTACAGAAGCCTTCCTTTCCTTTAGCCTCAAGGTTCTCGATCAGATAGGAGAAGATCATGCGAGAGAAACTGAATGGGTGGTTCAGTACCATTGCAACGTATGCATTCTGGATTTGGTTTTAAAGCTCGTCAAATCCTCCATGCCTTGAGGCTATACACTTCAGATCACATTTGCTAGATACTTGAACTGAGGGCACATGTTGCTCTTGTTCAGTATGCCGACATTTATGTCCTTGGCGTACTTGATCCTTGTGAAGCATCCCTGGACAATCATGGGATTTAGCTTAGTCGGGTAGGTTCCATCCTCACCCAGACCTAAGACCCGCCTCAAATCGGCGTCAGTAATCTTAATCTCTTGACCAAAAATGGAGCTCTGTATACGATATGGCTCACAGACCTATCTACCCTGGCACTCTCCCAGAAGGCTTGCTGAATGGATCTATACGGTGTGCAGGGGACAGAGATAGCCTTGAAGATCCTTGATTAGCGCAGAAAGGCAATGATCCCTGTGAAGTCAGAAGCATTCCTGGACGAAGCATCAATGTGAGCACATATGTTGTGCTTAGTGCTCATAGTCCGCCATCATCCATGTTGTTGCAACATAAGAGACATATACGTTAGATTTATGCATTACAGAAGATAGTTGAGACTTCAACTGTTTTATGATCAGTCTGGTTCAATCGTGTGATTGAACCATACAACTGAGTTCAGTCGTGCGATTGAGCCTGCGGTTGAGTTTAGTCGTGCGATTGAGCTTGCGACTGAACTGAGTTGTGTGTTAAGCCATGCGCTTGGTTAGTCGTGCGACTGAGTTACCAAATGATTCATTCGTGCGATTGAATCACACGTCTTGCTCAATCGTGCGACCGAAGTTCATTCGGAGTGTCTATTCGCATACGACTCTATTCGGCACTCCGATTACGAATCTTGGTCAATTACTTGATGTTAGACGTTGTGTGCTTAGACTCATTTGACTCGCAAACACTCTAAATAGCACCTAAGGTCCTTTAAATCAACTATTTTGTTCATTTAAGTGGTCTATTTGAGTGGTTTTACTGATTTCTTGATTTTAACCAATTCGGTTAGTTAGGGATTGATTTCACTGTGCATTTGTTCGATTTAAGTCACAAAGTACATGTAGATGATTAGCACAACCGTTAGAAACACAATCAATTAGTAATCAAGGCAAATGAAATTTTGGCAGTGTCTGCGTATGAGGTGTGTTTAAGAGCATGAAGGGTAGTAAAGAATGCGACCAAACAACCCCTCTATTTATATTGTTTTAAAGTACAGTCGTGCGACTGGACCCATACTCATGCGTTAGTTGTGCGACTGAACCCATACTCATGCTTCAGCCATGCGACTGAACCCATACTCATGCTACAGTCATGCAACTGACCCATAATCCTTCATCCATTCATACGATTGGCTCAGTTTTATGGTCCAATCGCATGGATGTCTCATACTCATGGTCCAGTCGTGTGACTTGCTCATACTTATGGTCCAGTCGTGTGACTGGCTCATACTTATGGTCTAGTCGTGCGATTGGCCCATACTTATGATCCAATCATGTGATTGGCCCATACTTATGATCCAATTATGCGATTGGTTCATACTTGAAATTTTACCTTTTGATATTGAACATTACAACTGATGATCATCTCAGACATGACCTTTTAATTTTAAAACCGTTTGATCACCTCAGACATGATTCTTTTAATTTTAAACCCGGATTTGTCACCTCAGACGTGACCGTTTTAATTTTGAACATTTTGGTCACTTAGACGTGACCCCTTTTGAGTGAGTGATTCATAGATTAAGTCTAGTAGTATAGTCCGACATCTACGTAACAAATTACTAGAAAACAAAATATTTGAAAACACTTTGAAATTTAAAACAAAACAGAACATATTTTTGTATTTTTGATTCGAGATGGAATTAAACCTATTAGAGTACATCTAACCAATTTTACCTCCTTGAGAGGAAAGCTTCAAGTTCATTTTATCATTTCTGGAACGATTCATTTTGGAATTATACAAGTATATCGATATCATTTCGGACATATTAATAAGCCAATTTGATGCTAGATTCTTGTTTTGACCGAGAGTCAATAGCAGTTTTTAGGAAATCATACTAGAGTTATATGATGCACACAATGATTTTGACTGTCAAGAACTGTAGCTCACGATGATTGTCAGTATACTTGTCCACTTAAATCCATACACAGATTTTTGACACACATTGGTGATGATTTAATGTTTAATTATTTCAATAAGAATTTTTGTGGATCCCACACTTATATGGTAATCAACATTCCTCAGAAGATTTTTTGAGCGTTCAATGGGTATATTTCAAGAAGAACTATTCTAAGAGCTTTCAAGGAGATGCCAAGACTCAGGTCAGTGCCATCGTACAACAGAGAGGGGCAAACAAGTGTTGGACCAAAAGAACCAATGAGCCTGATCTGAAAAACCTCTAAGTCCCACTGACATTACAACTGCTGAAGAAGATCACAACAGCTGAAGACATCAGCTGATTACAAGGTCTGAAGACAAAGTCTGAAGACAAGATCTGAAGACAAAGTCTGAAGCTATCAACTGAAGACAAAGTCTGAAGCTATCAACTGAAGACAAAGTCTGAAAGTAAAAGTCCGAAGAACAAAGAACTGAAGACAAAGACTAAAGACCTAAGTGATCAGTAGTTGTCACAACAGCTGAAGTAATTAACTTCGGTAGTTGTGATGGTTTCCTTTCAGTACTTGTAATTTACTTTTCAGTAGTTATAGTTTCACTAGTTTAGTTTAGTAGTCTTATGTTTCGTGTACTTAGCATTCTCAGAGATGTAATCAGTAGTTGAGAACATTCTTAGTAGTTTACATAGTTTCAATAGTTTGAATAATTCTATTAGATATCACTATCAAGTGACATCAGCAGACGTCACATCTCCTATATAAGGGATGTTGACCTTGTTGTAAGTGTGAAATTTTAGCCACCACGAAAGCATTGAATGAAATATTTTTTTTGCAGAATTCTCTCTCTATAACCGTTTACTTTTGCATCGAATGTCAATTGTGTTCTTGCGAATTGTCTAATTCATTGTTTGATTTCCGTTGCAATCCACTCTAATTAATCAAACTTAGATCACTGATCCTAACAAATGGTATCAGAGCAGGTTAATCATTGATCGATCTAACAAATGATCATTGAAACTGCTATTTCGATATCTAAGTTTGATTGAATTAGCATATTTGCAAGAATTGGTTATAGATCATTGAATTTCTGCTGCTTTCGATTATTTACTTTGAGTTTTCTCTTGGTTCATATTGAGTTTGTTGTGTTTTGCACTGAATCAGTTAAAACATAATTGAATTTGGTTTAATCTGAGAATGACTACTCCTTCTAATGACCCTCACAATACCGTTCCTTAACCAAGCCTCCGATGCTGGTTAGGACTGAGTATAACATATGGCAACGAAGAATGCTTCAACCCTGTCTGTTAACAGTTAGGTTGTTGGACATCTGTGGTACATGGTTGTTGGACCAAAAGAACCAATGAGCCTGATCAGAAAAACCTTTAAGTTCCACACATCACAACAACTACTGAAGACTTGATCAGCTGTTTGACAAAGTCTGAAGATTTCAACAGCTGAAGACTAAAGTACTGAAGACTTCAAAAGCTGAAGACCAAAGTCTGAAGATCAACAGCTGAAGACTAAAGTACTGAAGACTTCAACAGCTGAAGACTAAAGTACTAAGACTTCAACATCTGAAGACCAAAGTCTGAAGATCAACAGCTGAAGAACAAAAACTGAAGATCAACGGCTGAAGTACAAAGACTGAAGACATTAGCTGATGACAACAGCTGAAGTTCAAGTAGAAGTACTGAAGCTTCAGAGTTTGTTACAACAGCTGAAGAAGCATTCTTCAGTGTTTTTGATGGTTTCCTTTCAGTAGTTTTCTTTTTGTTTCAGTATTTGTAAAACGACTGAAGAGCATGTTCTTCAGTCGTTGTAGTTTCAGTAGTTTCTTTTTAGTAGTTGTAGTGATAGTTAACACTTCGCATTTATGTAAGAAGATGTCAGCTGTTTGACATCTTCAGTAGTTGTGTTAACTATCAGTAGTTTGAATAAATTCTGTTAGATGTCACTATCAAGTGACATCAGCAGACGTCACATCTCCTATATAAGAGGTTTGACCTAATTGTATTGTGATATTCTGTTACCATGAATGCGAATATTGAATGAATATATTTTGCAGAATTCTTTCTGTCTATAACCGTTTGTTCTTACCTTGAATATTTCATGTGTTCTTGTGAATTGGCTAATTCATTGTTTGTTCTCCGATGCTATACTCTCAAATCAATCAAACGTAGATCACTGATCCTAATAATGGTCCACACAAGCCTATGGTGAACAATCAGGAAACCAACCAAATGGTTTCGAAGAAGAAGGAACAATACTCAGATGAGGATCGAACAATGTTTGAAATTGATGCTAAAGCGTATGGTATTCTGGCCATGGCCTTGCCTAATGAAATCTATGCTGGGCTTATGCATCATGAAACTACTCATGACCTCTAGAATGCATTGAAAGAACAATTTTGTGGAACAGATGAGGTCTTAGCAAACAACAAAGAAATCCTTGCCCAACAATATGAGACATTCTCTCATAGGAGGGTGAGACACTGACTCAACAGTTTGAGCGTTTTTCCTGTTTGATCTCTGAGCTGAAAATGGTCAAACATGAATATACTAATAGCCAGATGAACAACAGATTCCTCAGATCACTGCCTGAGAGATGGACACATACACCATTGTCCTACGCTCCAATGCAAATCTGGATAGCCTATCTCTCAACCAACTCCATGGGAAACTGCTTACATTTGAAAGAGAGATAGAGTAGAAAAGGAAACTAGCATCATCAGGAAAGCTCACTGATGACTTTGTACCAGGGAACACTGCCTTGGTTGGTCATGAGTCGGAATATGCTGCATCAGAAAGCAATTATGATGAGCATATTGATTTCTCTTCAAACAGTTCCGATCATGCATTTGTTAGTGTTGATAGTCAGTCAGGCTATAATAGTTACAATTTGTGCTTTGTAATGGATGATTTGAAAGGTATAGCTGATGATGACTTAGAAAAGATGGATATTCTAAGCCAAATGGCCTTGATTAATATTAGATCTCAAAAATTCTACAAGAGAACTAGTAGGAAATTTCCATGACTCTCTGGCAAAACCAAAGTTGGTTTTGACAAGAGTAAGTTGAGGTGTCACAAATGCCACAGGCTTGGCACTTTGCAAGAGAGTGTAGATCAACTGGATCTAACTCCTTTGCACCCTTTGTGACTTCTCCAAGTAATAGTCCACAAAACAGAGGGCAACATCCTGCTAGTTCTGGTCATCACTCACACATCCTGCATATTTTGTTCCTTAGGGTCCATTGCCATATCCATATCCCTGCTATTACATGCCACAGCCAAATCCAGTTCAAGTTCCAACTGCACAACAACCTCAAGCATTACCTGAGCCTCTACCATCACAATCATCTCAACACAACCTCATCACAGCTTCTTCACCCCTGTGTTTGTTGACTGGAGCAGCTTACCAGATGATATCTCTGGTAATGAGCATTTATTTGCTAGTGATGGTCAACATGGTGGTGAACATCCTTTTGGAATCTTGCTCTCATGGCCCTGGAGTCTACTGAGAGTTCATGCTCCAATGCATCTTCATCACAGGTAACCCACGTATCCTCTAAGGCTAAGGCCAAGTTATGTTCTGAATCTTGCATAGCTGCATTTATCTCTATTAGAGAGGCAAATGTAGCTTTAATAAATCAAAATCTTGAGCTTGAGCAAACTATTTCCAAAAGAAGAGCTGAGTATGAGTCTATTATTAATGGTAAAGATGATGAGATTTATAAGCTTAAATGCCATTAAATGATGAAAAGGCTAAGCTAGAGGTCATTCTTGAGAACCATAGAGAACTCAAAGAAAAACTTGCAGCTACCCAAGTTGAGTGTGACCGCTGGGTATCATCCTGCAAGGGATTTGAAATGCTACTCAGTAAGCAATCTGCTTCGAATGTGAAGTTTGGAATAGGTTACAATCACATTGCACCACCTACAGATTTTACTCCAAAACCAATAGTAAAACCTAAATGTGAAAGTAATTTCCAAACACACATCATCATGTGCATCATCTTCAAGTGATCACCCCAAATCACAAGATGAAATCAGTGTTGATACCTCAGCAAATCAATTGCCTGATGGTTAACTACTGATAAGCACATGAAGCTGAGTACTTCAGATGTTGTCCCTCAAAGTACCTCAAGTACTAAAGGACAAGTCAGAACATCTAAAAAGCATTTCAAATCAGCTGAAATAAAAGGATTAACAACTGCTGATAGAAAACAGCTGAAGAACAGTCTTCAGTTGTTACAGATCCTTCAGTACTTAACACAAGTACTGAAAGGAGGAAAGTACTGAAGATCACACCTTCAGTAGTTTCCACATCAGCATTTGATCAATCCAAGAAGAAGAAAGCCATGTGAAATATGTGGTAAACTCAATCATCTTTCTGATGAATGTTGGTACAGAAAGGGTTCCAAACTCAACAGAGATAAGCTCATTAAAACCCAGATGGATGAAATGAGAAATGAGTTTGAGACTAAGTTTGTACCACAATCATCCCATTGTGATAAACCCAAGCCTTCATCCAAATCCAAAAAGAAGGATAAGGTTTATCAAAACAGCTGATTGTGCTCCTCATGATAAACTTCAGACTAAGTTTGTAATTTCAAGGAGGAAATGGTGGGTCACAGGAACTCATCAAAAACAAGTACTGATATGTCTCAAGAGCTGAAAGCTTTAGCTACAAATCAACACAACTTGTTATGATGGTTCAGCATTTGTTGGGGAGTTAACCAACTAGATGCACCTGTGATCAAACCACTGAAAAGGCATTCCAAGCCTAAATCCAAGGAATCCATTTCAGCACCATCTCCAACTTCATCAGCTCTTAATCATGAGAAACAAGTTATGGTTAAATCTGTTGATGACAACAGACCCAAAACCAAAAAGGTTTGGGTCTCAAAACCTAACTAGTTCTTGTGATGAATACAGGGTTCTTCAGCATGCCAAAGGAGCATCTGGAATGTAGACATGGAGGATCTATGCATATGCCTGGGAGCTGTTCTCTTCTTAATGACTACTCTCAAGGAAAGAAGGGATTTGTCTCATTTGGAAATGATGCCAAGGGTTACATCATCGGAAAGGATATGTGTCTAATGGAGATATCAGATTCGATGATGTTAACCATGTGGAGAATCTTAAGTATAATCTACTGAGTGTCAGTCAGATGTGTGATAAAGGGCATGTTGCACTTTTCACAAGCCAGAACTGCAAGATTCTGTCTTCCTAAGTTCTAAGGCTGATTGACAAGGTTTTGGATGATCATACTCTCCTGAAGGCCAACAGGATTGGAAGAGTATATGCCTTGGATTTGTCAAAGGACATTGATTTGAAGGGTCATCCTTGCCTGTTCTCCAAAGCCTCTCCTCAGGAATCTAAACTGTGGCACTGAAGGTTGGGTCATGTAAATCTCAAAAACATGAATCAGCTGATCCATAATAGTTTAGTGAGAGGTTTACCAATAAAGGAGTTCTATTATGATGAAACCTGCACTGCTTGTTTGAAAGGAAAACCGCACAAAGTCTCATTTCTTCCCATTGAAGTACCTAAGTCCACTGCCTGCTTGTAGTTACTGCACATGGATCTATTTGGTCCTGTGAGAGTGATGAGCATGGCAAAGAAGAAATACTGTCTGGTAATTATGGATGATTACTCCAGATTTGTATGGACTTTCTTCTTGCATTCAAAGGATGAGGTTGCTTAGACGATTATAACTTTGTGTGTATGTTGAGAAGCAGTATTCCTATCAGTCAAGTGTATAAGGAATGATAATGGAACAGAATTCAAAAACCATACACTTGATGATTTTTATCTCTCAAAGGGAATCAAGAGGCAGTTTAGCATCCCAAGAACTCCAGAACAAAATGGAGTAGTGGAGAGAAAGAACAGGACCTTAATTGAAGCTGCAAGGTCTATGTTGGCTGACTCTGGTTTGCCATTGACCTTTTGGGCTGAAGCTGTCAACACAGCTTGCTATGTGCAAAATAGAGTTCTAGTAAATTAGAGGTTGATGAAGACTCCATATGAAGTTCTACATCATTTGGCTCCTCTAATTTCATTCTTCAAAGCCTTTGGGTGTCCTTGTTTCATTCTCAACACAAAGGATCAACTCCATAAATTTGATCCTAAGGTGGATGCAGGGTATTTTGTAGGTTATTCATCCACATGCAAGGCTTACAGAGTCTTCAACTGCAAACAGATAGTTGAAGAAACCTTGCATGTGAAATTCAATGAATCTCCTAAGGATAAAATTCCACAAAACCCTGTGGAGTTGTTTGATCTGGACATACTGCAATATGTTCCTTATCAACCTCCAGCTGTTGCAGATCATGTGGATAAATCATCTTTTACAGCAAGTCTTCCACTTGGTGGTACTGAAGATGATGATGATATCAGTACTCACCTTTTCAAGTTTAGTGATCAACTGTCTGAGTCTACTAAACTTGATGTTCCTGTAGC
Organism: Flaveria trinervia; assembly: GCA_025506515.1. Lineage (NCBI taxonomy): Eukaryota > Viridiplantae > Streptophyta > Magnoliopsida > Asterales > Asteraceae > Flaveria > Flaveria trinervia. The sequence goes on from JACCIX010000602.1 coordinate 62,516, forward strand.
CTCAGCAGCTCCATCCATAACAAATGCTCATGAGATTTCTGACTCCTCTACATCATTTGACTTGCCATCTCCTACTTGGTTTCAAGAATCTGGATCAACATCTGCTGTTTCTAAACCTGCTACAAATACTTGCACTGATCTTATAGTGTACCAAGAGTTGAAGAATCACCCTATGTCTCAAATCATTGGTGATATCAATGCTGGTGTCTCAACCAGAAGTCAATTGTCTAACTTCTGCTTCTATGCTCTCTTCATCAGTCAGCTAGAGCCAAAGAACTATCATGTTGCTTTGAAGACAATGGATGGGTTAAGCCATGCAGCTTGAGCTACTTCAGTTCAAAAAGCAGCAAGTGTGGGAACTGGTTCCTCTACCCCCAGGTAAGTGTGCAATAGGCACTAAATGGGTGTTTAGGAATAAAACTGATGAAAATGGGCTTATTTTCAAAAACAAGGCTAGACTGGTTGTACAGGGTTTTCACAAGATGAAGGTATTGATTATGATGAAACCTTTGCCCCTGTTGCCAGACTAGAGGCAATTAGATTGTTCTTAGCCTATGCTGCATTCTACAATCTTAAAGTTTTTCAAATGGATGTCAAAAGTGCATTTTTATATGGTAAAATAAAAGAAGAGGTTTATGGTGTCAACCACCAGGTTTTGAGGACAATAAACATCCTGATTAGGTGTATAAACTTGATAAGGCTCTTTGGGTTAAAGCAAGCTCCTAGAGCCTGGTATGAAACACTTTCAAATTTTCTTCTTAAAAATAATTTCACTAGAGGCTCCATAGATAAAACTTTGTTTATAAGAAAGTGGATTAGCATAAGCTACTTGTTCAAATTTATGTTGATGATATAATTTTTGCATCCTCTGATCCCCAGTTGTGTGATGATTTTACAAGTTTAATGAAACAAAAGTTTGAAATGAGTGCAATGGGAGAATTATAGTTCTTTCTAGGCTTGCAAATCAAACTAAAGGCTGATGGAACCTTCATTCATCAGTCAAAATATACAAAAGGTCTTTTGAATAAGTTTGATTTACAAAGCTGTAAGCCCTGTTCTACTCCATGTGCAACACCACACAACTGGATGCAGATCAGAAAGGTAAGCTATCGATGAGACACTTTACAGATGTATGATTGGGTCTTGATGTATTTAACAGCTTCTAGACCAGATATCATGTTTGCAACTTGTGTTTGTGCTAGATTTCAGGCTGCTCCTAAAGAGTCTCATTTGATTGCAGTCAAGAGGATCTTTAGATATCTGTAAGGTACACAATCTCTAGGTCTTTGGTATTCCACTGGACACTCTTGCAAATTAGTTGCTTTTCTGATAGTGACTATGCAGGGTGTAAGTTAACCAGAAAATCAACTTCTGGTGGATGTCAATTCCTAGGCAACTGTTTGATTTCTTGGCAGAGTAAGAAACAAACATCTGTTGCTACATCAACTGCTGAAGCCTAGTACATTGCTGCTGCAAGTTGTACATCTCGAGTACTCTGGCTTCAGAACCAATTATTGGATTATGGCATTACAGAGACTAAGACTCCATTATTAATGGATAGTGCTTCAGCTCTGTGTATTGTCAAGAATCCAGTCCAGCACTCTAGGACCAAACATATAGAGATCAGACACCATTTTATTAGGGATTGTTTTGAAAAAGGTCTGATTGATCCAAAGTTTGTGCCTAGTGCTGATGAGCTTGCAGATATATTTACTAAGCCTTGGATAGTTCAACTTTCCAAAACCTTGTGTTAAGGCTTGGTATGCTGCAGCTAGAATAAGTGACAACTACTGATGATCTCAGTAAATAAGTACTGATGACCATTAGTAAACATGTCACAAATATGTACTGATTCTGTTAAAAGAAACTGATGTAGTTACAACTACTGATGTTAGTAAAAAACAGATAAGTACTAATGTCCTATGAAACAACTGAAAACAACTTAAAAGTCTGTTGTGTAAGTGTTGAGGACAGTATGAAACAGCTGAAAAGCTAAGAATTGACGAAAACTACTGATGAGAATTTTATCTTCAGTCGTTTCCACAATCTTCTGTTTCACCTTAAATAGCTGATGACAAAACCATGTCTTTAGTAGTTTCACAACTACTGATGACTAACACCAAGTCCTCAGCTGTTTACAACAACTAATGACAAAACCATGTCTTCAGTAGTTTTACAACTACTGATGACTAACACCAAGTTCTCAGTTGCTTATAACATCTGAAGACAAAACCAAGGTTTTTAGTAGTTTCACAACACTGATGACTAAAACCAAGTCTTCAGTTGTTTTCAAGCGTCTGATAGTTAAAACCAAATCTTCAGTTGTTTTTATACAACTGCTGATAATACCAATACTTTCAGTCATTTTATTTTAGCTTTTTCTTACCTATAAATACTTGTACTTATAGCCAAACTTTTCATTAGCCTTTTCAAACCTTCTCTCTCTCAACAATGGCGACCATGCAACTCAAACGCCGACACAACTGTGTTGCCTACCTTTCGAAATCGGCCTTCTAGAAAAAGTTTGATACAGCCATCGATCTAATGGTGGATTCCCCATACCGAATAGCCTTTCTTCTGAATCCTACCATATACCCTGATTCCTTAACCCGATTCTGGACTAACGTCTCTATCACAACTGGTGAGAACGATAGCCAAATCATTCTCCAGTCGTTGGTAAACCAGAAACAAGTGCTCATCACTCCCGACATCATTCGCAAAACCTTAAATTTGCATGATGGCACCTATCCTAAAGAATACCCGAAAGGCACCACTGATATGTCTTTTATCAATAATGGGTATGAAGGCGATTAAGTGCTACAACCATACTTAAAAAGCACTTCCATGATGCTGAACGCCTTATCTTTCATATGGTGAATGTCTGCCTTGCATCAAAGACATCTTCTTGGGATCAGATGTCTTCCCGATGGCAACAGGTATTGTTTTCTATCTTTGAACGCCAAAATCTAAATTTTTCTGAGATAGTGTTCATGGAACTAAAGGATCTGGCTCAGAAACCTATGGCAAATAGATGGCTATTTTTTCCCAGCTTTCTGATGGCCATAATTTTGAATCAATTACAATCTAATGGCCTTGTTGGTCTTGGGGTCCCTGCTCCAGCTGTTTTAGCAGAGGTATACTCCAGACATAACTCAGACCCTACTCTAAAAGGGGCTGCCCGGATGCTAAAACCCAAGCAGAGGGAACCCACAGCCTCCCCTTCCAGATCCAAAGTCCCCACCAAACCCAAATCCAAAAAGCCCAAAAAGGCTACTCAGGGAGATGAGTCCCTAAGGATGCCCCTGTACCATAAACACAGGAAATACATACTGCTTATAATCCCCAGTTATGTCCACGACTCAACCTGCTGAAGCCACACAGGTATCCTCTCAACAGGATCCTGTTGCAACCACAATTAGGGATCCCACAATACTGGAACCTATCTCACTTGAGAGGGTTACCATTGAAGCGCACCTCTCACTCCGGTGCAATCTGCTTCGGACCAATCTCCACGTGCAACCGCCCCTCAAAGCCCAACACTGATTGATGCTAAAGTGCTGAGTCAGTTGCATTCCTCACCCCCTCCCCAGAAACCAATTCACACTGGGACTACCTCAACCATTGAGGGGGAGGACCAAAATGCTTCTGATAACCACAGCACAGGGGTTAGAACATCTGGTGAGGCTGCCACTTCTCTGCTTCAGCATATGATCAGGATGAAGTTGGTCACATCCATAAGACCTTACCAGAGGCAACTGCCAATGAAGGACACAGTCCTGAGGCAGGAAGTCCCCAGTACCAAGAACAGGGGGCACATGCATCTACTGATCTACACTCAGTGCATGTTCATCCTGATTCAATCAGGAGGTCTGGTGATTCAGCAAACACTAATGATGACCTGGGCTTTTTCTATGAGTTTTAGCCCATAATACCATCCTAGAGAATGAGGTAAGCAGACTCAACGAGCTGCTTGCAAAATGTCTCAGGATCAAAGTCCAACTACCCCATTACCACACAGATGGCACCTTCAATTGAAATTAAGGTTCCCCAAACACTTCGCCTACACACATAACTATGCCACCAGCCTCTGCCTTTGGCGCCACCTCTCAGGGATAGAACCCCTCTGAGTAGATGGTGCTATCTTTAAAAAATCCTTACCTCTCATCACTCCAATCATTACTGAGATTTTCATAAAGCCATAGATGAGAGGATTTCCTCAAATCTACAAACCCTCATTGATGATGCTGTTCACAAATCTCTTTCTGCCTTTCAAGCCCCTGATCCCAATACAACCAAAAGAGGGAGACTTCCAAGTCTAAGGCAGTGAAAGAAAAGAAAAGAAAAAGAGTTGATGATGAGAAAGAACCTACAAAAGAGAAGGAGGTGGAGAAAGAATTGATCTCAGAACAGCTGATTACATATAAAAGAAAGAAAAGTGCTGAGTCAAAAGCTGATGAAGATAAATCCTTAGAAGATCTTGTCAAAGATGCTGATGAAGCTCATAGCAGATCCATGGATAAAGTTATAGATTAGCTCTTTCGACAAGGTTATGACATAGCCACACTAGACACTGAGATAAGAAGGCTGGAAATAGAAGAGATTCAAGCAAGATGGGCTGGTTATAGTGTGTTGGAAAGGGAAAGATCGGAGATAATGATCAGATTCATTGCCAAATACCTTGGAAGATCATTGATAGAGATAAAGGCCTGGTCCAGAGACAGTATTTTTGAGGATAACAAAGAAATCTGCTCTGCTGGAGGCTATAATAAAGGGTTGATAATAGAAGCACTGGATGAAACGGTGCAGGGAAGAGAACTGAAATGGCAAACCTTTCCAAAGCCAAACTCACCATCAAAATGCTAAGTCAGTCTTCTCACATTCCCACTCAAACACAACCCTTATCTCTAAACTCTCCCAAATCTATCCCTAAACCAAAGCCACCACAACTCAACCCTCAAAACCAATCCCTTTACCCTCAAAACCAATCCCTTACCCCAAAAACCACCTCAAACCTTACCCAGTGATACACCCAAAAGGAGGAGGAGGGTGTTGAGGGTAGAAGTGATGAAGAAGAGGATGATGATGAAGATTGTTTGCCAATCTCTGCTATTCTCAACCTTAAAACACCTGAGCACAGAAGTCAACCAGTGATTACACCTGACTTGCAAATGCAGATGGTGAAGGTAAAGATTGAAGAAGCAGAACAACAGAAGCAGCACGATGAGCAGTTTCTCAAGATGGTTGACAGGATTTCCCTCAGTCCTCATCCATTCAAGAAATGAAGAAACAAGCTCTGAGGCTGTACACTCTTAGACATACCTTTCAACATCAAAAAGAAAGAGTGCGGATTTGGCCAGACCCCAGGGTAAGTTCTAAAATTCATAAGAAAAATATACCAAGTAGATATCATGGCCAAGTGAAGAAGATCTTGAATGCTGCAATTACATTGGCCATGGTAGTCTCACCCTAGGAAATCATTGAAGAATTCAAGAGAGCTCATAACTCCAAGACAACCCCTCAATCTATTCTTGAGAACAAAATGATCAAGAACGGGTTGTTATACAAAAGACTTGAAGATCTTCAGAAGAGTGAACTCCAGTTGTTGCTTGAAGGCTCTCACCCTGATGAATTTGCTTACAGAGAGATAACAACTGTGGAGTTGAAAAATGGAAAGACAGTGAAATACCTGTCTGAGCATTATGGCCCAGAGTTCTTCTTCGAGGGAGTAGCAGAGAAGAACTCACCAAGGAGGAACAAGTTGTTCTCCTTGAGGCCTATGCTAGTGAGTCTTACAGACTCATTCATAAGAATTAGGTTTCATGGTTGGGATAAGACTCTGTGTCTAGTTTCCCCAAAACAGAGTTCCCTTCCATACTTAGCCAATCAAAAGATTAGAAACCTGTTCCCGGCCTGTGCTTAACTGATTACCTCTGAAGCTGATCAAGAGGGTGTTTCTGCCAAGAATAAGTGGGATCATCAATAAATTTATAGGTTTTGGCTGCATTGGTTCAGGGGGAGTTTGTTGGACCAAAAGAACCAATGAGCCTGATCAGAAAAACCTCTAAGTCCCACAGACATTACAACTGCTGAAGTAGATCACAACAACTGAAGACATCAGCTGATTAAGGTCTGAAGACAAAGTCTGAAGACAAGATCTGAAGATAAAGTCTGAAGCTATCAACTGAAGACAAAGTCTGAAAGTAAAAGTCTGAAGAACAAAGAACTGAAGACAAAGACTGAAGACCTAAGTGATCAGTAGTTGTCATAACAGCTGAAGTAATTAACTTCAGTAGTTGTGATGGTTTCCTTTCAGTACTTGTAATTTACTTTTCAGTAGTTATAGTTTCAGTAGTTTAGTTCAGTAGTTTTATGTTTCGTGTACATAGCATTCTCAGAGATGTAATCAGTAGTTGAGAACATTCTCAATAGTTTACATAGTTTCAGTAGTTTGAATAATTCTGTTAGATGTCACTATCAAGTGACATCAGCAGACGTCACATCTCTTATATAAGGGATGTTGACCTTGTTGTAAGTGTGAAATTTTAGCCACCACGAAAGCATTGAATGAAATATTCCTTTTGCGGAATTCTCTATCTATAACCATTTACTTTTGCATCGAATATCAATTGTGTTCTTGCGAATTGTCTAATTCATTGTTCGATTTTCGCTGCAATCCACTCTAATTAATCAAACTCAGATCACTGATTCTAACAAAAAGAATGAATTCTATAATATTTAGGTTATGCTTATCCTTAGGTCAGTGCCACCGCATAGCAGAGAGGCACACAACCTATCTTCTTGTTAAAGTATTTATTTTCTTTTTGCACATAATGCACCAACAACATAAGGTATTAGCTTGATTGCATTTAGCATTTTTCCCTGTGCTTTGCTCATTTTTATGGTCGTCTGCACACATTTATGGCATTTATTTTGCTCGTCACCCCTTATTGGAATTGTGTTGATTGTGTTAACCAGGGATAAGATGGGAACCCACAGCCAGTTGAAATACTTAGTTTGAATTTAAACACCAATAAGGTCTACTCCTCTATTGGTTGAATCTACCGACACATCATATAGTGAACTAGCAAACCTCTAGGTCTACTTTCTCTATGTTATCTCAGTAGCAGATTAGTTTTACTATCATTTTTCCTTGTATTTGTTTAGACTTCTCAAATTTACACTTTGAATTTTGCACCTTTATCATTGAAAATCTTTAGAGTCCCAACGATTTGTTCCCTGTGTACTATCATTTTCCATAAATGTAAATTAGAATCACACATTTGATTTCATTTTTTTAGCTAAGCTGCCCTCCTCCTTCGTTTTTAAAGTAATGAAATACTGCACGGATTAAATACTAAAATAAACTATTCTCCTCCTAAAATTCTAAAACCGAAAATCTTTTTGTGTTTTTTTTTTGGATTTTAATAGACATAAAATAAAATAAAATAAAATAAAATAAAATAAAAATAAAGACCATGTCGGACTATGCACTTTCTTCTTCTAGAATCACATCACTTTTCTTTTTCACGCCATTAACCTCTAAAAGATATAAAACGTAGGTTTATCAAATGCTTTACTGTAGAGTTCGGCGTTGAAAATCCATATTTATTTTAACAACAACGATTAAGTGTTTTTCAAAACAGTCACGCATAAGTAATATTTAATACCGATGTGTTTAGTTTTAGGGTGTGGACCGGATTTTTGTGTTGGACCTTATATGCCCAAGACACATACAAGATTGATGTGGTTAGTACGTTATGATCCAAGTCGGGTCATACCTAATAACAAGCTATACAAACACCAATTAATATTTAGTTGTTGATAAGATCAAACAAATAAATACTGGCACCAATTTAGAAAATGGGTTTTTCTAACACGTTGGTTTTGTAAAAGAACAATATTATGCGGATAGTTTGTTCATGAGAAATTGTTTGTTTCATTATTTAAGTTGGTTAAATAATAACAAAAAAAGTGTGTTATTGTTATAAAATTAAAAGAGGTTTTAATTTTATAAATTGAGGCTAAGAGTGTAACATTTTATAAAACTAAAATGGGAGGGAAACCCATTTTGGATGACACATTTCGGCCGCCCTTGGGGCATTGGGACCATCCCCTTGTCTTGGTCTTTGCAAGACTTTCACCTCTCTTGCACTCTTCCATCATTCACACTTTCTCTCTTACAACACTTAGCAACAACTCTCTCAAAAACATTTCTGAATTTTCGGAATTGAAGCTCAAAAACAAGGCTGAAAATTCGGCTTTTGAAGGTACATTTGTAGAGGTTTTGGTGTTGAGGTCCCTAACTAGCTAGGTGTTTGGAAGAGCTTGTGGTATCACTACTTGAGGCTTTCTCTCTTGGGGGCTGAACGTTCAAGAACACCATCTTCTTCTTCTTATACATCTACAACATCTTGTACAAGAAAGGTTGTATCTTTGAACATCCTATGGTTGATTTTGGTTTGATAGCACACTATTTCACATATATTTATATGATCCTTATTCTTGGGTTTTGTTTATGTTTTGAATGGTGAAAAATTTTCATAATGTAACAACATGTTTAAATCATATTTCTGCTGTGTTTTACAAGTTTAAAATGGTTTAACTTGCTTTGATTAACTTGTTGCAAAACCCAACAATGGCATCTAGAGCCGGATATGTGGAATATGTGCTTCAAAAGAGCTTGAAAAATTAGTTTTCATGGACTTTTTCAACCCATTAGGGGCTGTTTTGTTCTGGATATACGAATCCCTTATGTTTCAAGGTTTATTCTTGCATACTTTAGTATAAACCTTGAAAGATCTACATCAAATGGTTGATTGTGTTGTTTAGACAAACCTTAAAATTTGAGTTCATGTTGGCTGAAATTTTAGGGCTGAAATAAGGGATTCATTGTTGTTCTTGGATGTTGAATATATTTCATATTTTGGTGCATAACATAGCCTTGGCCTTATGGTTTTGGTTATGGTTGATTGTGATTTGTGATGTTGGTTTTGATTCTTGAAAAGGTTGTAATTTTGTGTTTTGTATTTTGGGTTGTAATTTGTTTATTCATTTGGTTATGTAATGAATAGATTAGGTGCATTTCTTTTATTAGAACAATTGTATTAGGATATGTTTTTTGTAAAAGAAGATGCACAAGATGAAGACTCAAAGAAGGACACAAAAGACTGGACACTTGTAACATTTGGATGTGGTTTCAAGTGGGAGTTTATGGACACAATTTGATGCGTCATCTCAACCCTTAAGAAAGATATTATGAAAACACTTGTGATGGCAAACAAGTGTGGTCAACTTAGTGGCTATGGTTACGCACTCATGTTTGTGTGTTTATGCTTGTTTGGATGATTGTTGTTTGATTGTTTGGTTGATATTTGGATATGCATTACAAACTCATTAACAACTTAACAAGCTGAAAATTTGATGGTTCTTTATCATTAAGTAGTTATAAAAGGTTATTAAAAGGATTAATGATTTTAATAAAAGAGGTTTTATTAAAAGTGAACCATAGGGTACCTTGTATTTGAAAGCATGCAAATATAAGGTACATAGAATTTTGTAAACCAAGATTATGAAAACTTTAAATTTCTTTTATAAACAAGTTTAACACCATCCTTTTGCACAACACTTGAGTCATTTGGAAACTCTTAATGGATAAAGGCACCTAAACGTTTTGAGGGAACTTGTGACTTGAGGTGGGGATACCATATTTGTGGGATAAAGGTCACCTAACCACTTATGTTGGAAAACTCACATTGTGTGCAAGTAGGGTAACTTGATTTGCAAACCATGTTAATGGATCACCTACAATATTGTTTACAAAGGTGTAGATGTGATAAACATGTGACTATACATATGATGTTTTAAAGTCGATCCCATACACTAGAAGTTGCAAAGGGTTGCAATTGTCAAAACGTTGACTACCTTGTTAATTTAAATAATGGGATAAAGGTCACCTAACCATGATTTTAATGTAACGTTGGATTCTAGATTTTAAAATTGTGTAAGACACTTAAAAGGGGATGTAATTATTAAAATATGAACAATATCGAAATTACTAAAATTGAACTTTGTTATATTTTGTATATGGCCACCAACAATAATGAAAACAATGAAATCCCGTCCGCTCACTCACCATCACTAAGGACCATTTGTTGGACCAAAAGAACCAATGAGCCAAGATCAGAAAAACCTCTAAGTCCCACATGGTATCACAACAACTGTTGAAAGCTTCATCAGCAGTTTGACAAGTGCTGAAGACTTCAACAGCTGAAGATCAAGTGCTGAAGACTTCAACAGCTGAAGAACTAAAGTGCTGAAGTACAACAGCTGAAGAACACAAGTGCTGAAGCTGAAAGACCAAAGTACTGAAGAACAACAGCTGAAGAGTTTACAAGTGCTAAAGATCAACAACTGATGTACAAAGTCTGAAGACAAAGACTGAAGACATCAGCTGATGATATCTACTGAAGTCATCAGCTGATGAAACATCTGAAGGTCAAAGTCTGAAGATCAAGTACTGAAGCCTCAGTAGTTTGTCACAACTGCTGAAGAGTACTTCTTCAGTAGTTGTGATATCAGTAGTTTTATATTTCTAGTTTCAGTAGTTTTGTAAAACGACTGAAGAGCTTGTTCTTCAGTCGTTGTAGTTTCAGTAGTTTCTAATCAGTAGTTTTATATTCTGTACTTAACACTCTGATATGTCCTCAGTAGTTGTGAACACTTCAGTAGTTTGTTAAGACTTAGTTATTTTTGTAATAGATCTGCCAGTTGTCACTTTCCGTGATAACGGCAGTGGTTGTTGCACTCTATATAAGGAGTGTCACCTATTGTAATAATTGAATGAATGATTGAATGATTTGATTAGAAATATTCCATATCTATAAACATTCCATGAATCAGAAACATATTCTCTCGCTATAACCGTATGTGCTCTTAATGCATACAAACATCGATCTCTTGCTACAATTTGTCTAATTCCTGTTCTTATTCCGCTGCTTTGAACTCTAATACATCAAACTTGTGATCGCTGATCCTGTCAAATGGTATCAGAGCAGGTTAATCATTGATCGATCTAATAATTGATCATTGAAACTGCTATTCAAGATCTAAGTTTGATTGAATTAGCTTTTGTTTTTGCAAGAAACGGTTATAGAGATTGAATTTTCTGTATTTCTGGTCATTCACCCTCAGATCTTTTCTTGGTTTCATTGAGTTTGTTGTGGTCTGTGTAAAATTTTAAAAGCTTTAATTAATTTGTTTTTGAACTGAAAATGACTACTCCCTCCAATGATCCTCACAATACTGGTTCCTCAACCAAGCCACCAATGCTGGTTAGGAATGAGTATAACATATGGCAATGACGAATGCTCCATCACCTGTCTGTTAACAGCGCAGGTTGTTGGACATCAGTGGTACATGGTCCACACAAGCCTATGGTGAATAACCCGGAACCAATCAAATGGTCCGAAGAGGAGGGAGCAATACTCAGATGAGGATAAGAAGTTGCTTGAAATTGATGCAAAAGCCCATGGAATTCTGGCCATGGCACTGCCCAATGAAATCTATTCTGGGCTAATGCATCATGAAACTGCCCATGACCTCTGGAATGCCTTGAAAGAACAATTTGGAGGAACAGATGAGGTCTTGGCAAATAACAGAGAAATCCTTGCCCAACAATATGAGACATTCTCTCATAGAAAGGGTGAGACACTGACTCAACAATATGAGCGGTTCTCTTGTTTGATCTCTGAATTAAAAATGGTCAAACTTGAGTACACAAACATTCAGATGAATAACAGATTTCTCAGATCATTGCCTGAGAGATGGGACACATATACTATTTTCCTACGCTCCAGTGCAAGTTTGGACAAACTATCTCTCACCCAACTCCATGGGAAACTGCTCACGTTTGAGAGAGAGATAGAACAGAAGAGAAAGCTGTCTTCATCTGGAAAGCTCACTGAAGACTTTGTACCAGGCAACACTGCCTTGGTGGGTCATGAGTCAGAATATGCTTCATCTGAATGCCAGTATGATGAGCATATATAAATTTCTCTTCAAACACTTCTGATTCTGCATTTGTGAGTGTTGATGGTCAGTTTACTGGGTGTAATAATGACAATTTATGCTTCATTATGGATGATCTCAAGGGGATTGCTGATGATGACTTAGAAGAGATGGATATTTTGAGCCAAATGGCCTTGATAAATATCATATCTCAGAAGTTCTACAAAAGAACTGGAAGAAAATTTCCAGGACTCTCTGGCAAAACCAAAGTTGGTTTTGACAAGAGCAAGTTGAGGTGTCACAAATGCCAAAGGCTTGGACACTTTGCAAGGGAGTGTAGATCAACTGGATCTAACTCCACTGCACCCTTTGTGACTTTTCCTGGCAATAGTCAACAACATAGAGGGCAACATCCTGTCACTTCTAGTCATCATCCTCAACAACAATCTCCGGCATATTTTGTTCCTCAGGGTCAAATGCCATATCCTTACCTTGTTATTACATGCCACAGTCAAATCAAGTTCAAGTTCTATGGCATCACAACCTCATGCACTACCAGAACCTCAGCCATCCCAATCTCATCAACAAACTCAACCTCAACAACACAGTTTCTTCACCCCAGGAGTTGTTGACTGGAGCAGTTTACCAGATGACATGTCTCGTCATGAACAACTGTTCTCAGATGCTGCTCAACATGGTGGTGACAGTCCTTTTGGAAATCTAGCTCTTATGGCTTTGGAGTCTGCTGATACTTCATTTTCTAATGCTCTACACCTCAGGTATCACAGGTATCCTCTGAGGCAAAAGCCAATTATGTTCTGAACCATGCATAGCAGCATTTGCTTCCATTAGAGAAGCAAATGTAGCTTTAATTAATAAGAACATTGAGCTAGAACAAATAATTTCCAAAAACAAAGCTGAGTTTGAGTCTGTGCTTAAAGATAAAAATGATGAGATTTATAAACTGAAATGCCAAATAATTGATGATAAGGCTAGAGAAGAGGTACTTCTAGAGAAGTACAAAGATCTCAAAGAAACCCTTGAAGTTACCCAGGTAGAGTGTGATAGATGGGTACAATCATGCAAAGGTTTTGAAATGCTTCTTAGTAAGCAATCTGCTTCCAATGTGAAGTTTGGCATTGGTTACAATCACACTGCTCCACCTACAGATTTTACTCCAAGAGCAGAGGTAGAATCTGATGGTGAGAGTGATAACCAATCCATCACATCATGTGATGTACTTTCTGATACAACACAATCAAAGTAGCAGTCAGCATCAAGCCCTCTCTGAACCTATCAGCTGATGTTGATGGTTCAAAGGCTGACACTCACATGATCAATGAGTTGATCAACTTAGGAGTTATTCTGAAGGTCCTGAAAGGACTAGAGAGCAGGATTAACACCTGAAGTTCAAACTCCAACTGCTGTCAGTCCTGAAGAGAAGAAAACTGTCGGTAGAAAGAGTTTGAAGACTACTAAAGAGGCAGTCAAGAAAGCAAACAATGCTTCCAAAGCATTGAAGAACAAGTCTTCAGTTGCTTCACCCTCTTTAGTTGATGATCAACCTAAGATGAAGAAGAAACCATGTGAAATATGTGGTTTGTTCAATCATCTTACAGATGATTGTTGGCACAAAAGAGGTTCCAAACTCAAACAAAAAGAAGAAATTAAAGAAAAAATGGTAAAAATGAAAACTGAGTTTGAGACCACATTTGTATCAGCAACATCAAATCCTGTAACCCTAAGTCCTCAAAGAAATCCAAAAAGGAAGGGGTTAAACAGGTGACAGCTGAGAATGCTTAGAAGAAGAAGGTGCAACATAGGAACTTATCAAACTCCACTGGCAATGTGTCTGATGAGCTGAAAGCTTTATCACAAAATCAGACACAGCTGGTTATGATGGTTCAACATCTGTTGGGTAGAGTTAACCAACTAGATGATCCTATGTTGAAACCACTGAAAAGGAGGTCCAAGCCAAAGGACTCCTCTTCTACACCATCTTCTTCCTCTCAGGCTGTTGTTTCAAATAAACCTGTTAGTTTACCATCTATTGATGAGACCAGGCCCAAAACCAAAAAGGTTGGGGTCTCTAAAACTAACTGACTGTTTATTATTGCAGGGTTCTTCAACATGCCAAAGTAGCATCTGGTATGTAGACAGTGGGGGATCTATGCACATGACTGGGAACAGCTCTCTCTTCATGACTACTCTCAAGGAAAGAAGGGATTGGTTTTTTGGCAATGATGCTAGGGGTTACATCATTGGTAAGGGCTTTGTCTCCAATGGAGAAATCAAATTTGATGATGTTAATCATGTGGAAAATCTCAAGTACAATCTCTTGAGTGTCAGTCAAATGTGTGATAAAGGCCATGTTGCTCTTTTCACCAGTCAAAACTGTAGGATTCTGTCATCCAAAGTTTTGCACTTGATTGACAAGGTGTTTGATGATCACACTCTCCTGAGAGCCAACAGGACAGGAAGGGTGTATGCCTTAGATCTTTCAAGAAAATAGATCTCAAAGGCAATCCTTGCCTATTTTCCAAAGCCCCTTCTCAAGAATCTAAACTGTGGCACAGAAGGCTTGGTCATGTTAATCTCAAAAACATGAATCAGCTTACCCACAATAGTTTAGTCAGAGGCTTACCAATAAAGGAGTTCCATTGTGATGAAACCTGCACTGCTTGTTTAAAAGGAAAACAGCACAAAGTCTCATTCCCTCCCATTGAAGTGCCTAAGTCCACTGCCTGCTTGCAATTACTGCATATGGATCTATTTGGTCCTGTGAGAGTAATGAGCATGGCAAAGAAGAAATACTGTCTGGTAATTGTGGATGATTACTCCAGATTTGTATGGACTTTCTTTCTACATTCAAAGGATAAGGCTGCTCAGAAGATTATTCACTTTGTGTTGTATATTGAGAAGCAGTATTCCCTTCCAGTCAAGTGTATTAGGAGTGACATGGAACTGAATTCAGAAATCATAGACTTGATGACTTCTATCTTTTAAAGGGAATCAAAAGGCAGTTTAGCATTCCAAGGACTCCAGAACAAAATGGAGTAGTGGAGAGAAAGAACAGGACCCTCATTGAAGCTGCAAGGTCCATGCTGGCTGACTCTGGTTTGCCACTGACCTTTTGGGCTGAAGCTGTTAACACAGCTTGCTATGTGCAAAATAGAGTTTTAGTAAATCAGAGGTTGATGAAGACTCCATATGAAGTCCTCCATCATTTGGCTCCTCTGATTTCATTTTTCAAAGCATTTGGGTGTCCCTGTTTTATTCTCAACAAAAAGGATCAACTCCATAATTTGATCCTAAGGTGGATGCAGGGTATTTGTTGGTTATTCATCTACTTGCAAGGCATACAGTCTTCAACTGTAGAACAAAGATGGTTGAAGAAACTCTACATGTTAAGTTCAATGAATCTCCAAAGGACAAGATTCCACAAAGCCCTGTGGAGTTATTTGATTTGGACATACTGCAATATGTTCCTTATCAAACTCCTGCTGTTGCTCCTGTCAACAGTTCACCACCTGGTGGTACTGCTGATGATGATGATGATTGCAGTACTCACCTCTTCAGGTTAGTGATCAACTGCCTGATTAAGCTAGACCTGATGTTCCTGTAGCTCCAGTAGCACCATCCACAACAAATGCTGATGAGATCTCTTCGAATTCAACTTCCTTTGAATTACCATCCACTGATTGGTTTCAAGGAAATGATTCACCATCACCATCTGTTACTGCTGAGCCTGCTACAAACACTTGCACAGATCTCATTTGTATCAAGATCTAAAGAATCACCCAATGTCTCAAATCATTGGTGATATCACAGCTGGAGTATCAACAAGAAGTCAATTGTCAAATTTCTGCTTCTATGCTCTCTTCATCAGTCAGCAAGAGCCAAAGAATTATCACATTGCTTTAAAGGACAATGGATGGGTTGATGCCATGCAGCTTGAGCTTCTTCAGTTCAAGAAACAGCAAGTGTGGGAACTGGTTCCTCTACCTCCAGGTAAGGGTGCAATAGGCACTAAATGGGTGTTTAGGAACAAAACTGATGAAAATGGGCTTATTGTTAAGAACAAGGCCAGACTGGTTGTTCAGGGGTTTGCACAAGAAGAAGGTATTGATTATGATGAAACCTTTGCCCTTGTAGCCAGACTGGAAGCAATTCGATTGTTTTTAGCTTATGCTGCTCATCAAAACCTTAAATTTTTTCAAATGGATGTCAAAAGTGCATTTTGTATGGAAAAATTAAAGAAGAGGTTTATGTATGTCAACCTCCAGGCTTTGAGGACAATAAACATCCTAATTGGGTGTATAAGCTTGATAAGGCTCTTTATGGGTTAAAACATGCTCCTAGAGCCTGGTATGAGACATTATCAAACTTTCTTCTGGAAAATAATTTCACTAGAGGCTCCATAGATAAGACTTTATTCATTAAGAAAGCTGGGCAGCATAATCTACTTGTTCAAATTTATGTAGATGACATCATTTTTGCATCCTCTGATCCAAAGTTGTGTGATGCCTTTACAAAGTTGATGCAACAGAAGTTTGAAATGAGTGCCATGGGAGAATTACAGTTCTTTCTGGGGTTGCAAATCAAACAAAAGGCTGATGGAATTTTCATTCATCAGTCCAAATACACAAAAGATCTTTTGCAAAAGTTTGATTTACAAAACTGTAAGCCTTGTTCTACCCCCATGTGCAGCACCACACAACTGGATACAGATCAGAAAGGTAAAGTGGTTGATGAAACACTTTACACATGTATGATTGGGTCCTTGATGTATTTAACAGCTTCTAGACCAGATATTATGTTTGCTACATGTGTTTGTGCTAGATTTCAGGCTGCACCTAAAGAGTCTCATCTGATTGCAGTCAAGAGGATCTTTAGATATCTGCAAGGCACTCCATCTCTAGGTTTATGGTATTCTACTGGACATTCTGGTAAATTAGTTGCTTTTTCTGACAGTGACTATGCAGGGTGTAAGTTGACCAGGAAATCAACTTCTGGTGGATGTCAATTCCTAGGCAACTGCTTGATTTCTTGGCAGAGCAAGAAACAGACCTCAGTTGCTACATCAACTGCTGAAGCAGAGTACATTGCTGCTGCAAGTTGCACCTCTCAGGTACTCTGGCTTCAGAACCAACTTCTGGATTATGACATTATAGAGACTAAGACTCATTGTTAATGGATAGTGCTTCAGCTCTGTGTATTGTCAAAAATCCAGTCCAGCACTCTAGGACCAAACATATAGAGATCAGACATCATTATAAGGGATTGTTTTGAAAAAGGTGATTGATCCTAAGTTTGTGCCTAGTGCTGATGAGCTTGTAGACATTTTTACTAAGCCTTTGGATAGTTCAACTTTCCAAAACTGGTGTTAAGGCTTGGTATGCTGCAGCTAGAATAAGTGACAACTACTGATGATTTCAGTAGTAGTTACTGGTGATCATTGGTACCCATGTCACATATAAGTACTGATGAGTCCTTTTCCCTTCAGTAGTTTTTATAACTACTGATGGCTAAATGCCTCATAAGTACTGAAGTACTTTATCTGTTCCAAACTACTGATGTAGTTAAAATACTCATGTAGTTACAACTACTGAAATCAGTATAAACAGATAAGTACTGATGTCCTATGAAACAACTGAAATCCACCAAAAAGGCTGATGAATGTGTTGAGGACAGTATGAAACAGCTGAAAAGCTAAGAATTGACGAAAACAGCTGATGAGAAATTTCTCTTTAGTCGTTTGTACAACTGCTGTTTCATTCTAAACAACTGAAGCAATACCATGTCTTCAGTAGTTTTTATAACTACTGATGACTAATACCAAGTCTTCAGTTGTTTACAACAGCTGATGACAAAACCACTGTCTTCAGTAGTTTCACAACTACTGATGACAAACACCAAGTCCTTAGTTGTTTCAATCATCTGAAGTCAAAACCACGGTCTTCAGTAGTTTTCTAACTTCTGATGCCTAACACCACGACTTCAGCTGTTTCAACGTCTGAAAAGGATAATACCATGTCAACGGTCGTTTAAAAACTACTGATGACTAACACCACATCCTTCAGTCGTTTTCTTACCTGTACCCTATATATATCCCTGACCTAATCGTTCAATGCTTCATCTTCTTCAAACTTAACGTTCCTCTCCAAAACTTCTCTCTTCTCAATGGCGTCCATGCAACTTAAACCGCGACACAACTGTGTTGCCTACCTTACTAAATCGCTGTCTGGGCTAAGTTCGATACTGCTATCGATCT
>JACCIX010000307.1:0-80754 GCA_025506515.1 Flaveria trinervia
TCTTTCTCAGCAACTTGCTTTGATCCCTCAGCTAAGGATCCATAAGTCCCACCCCACCACAAACATCATTGGAGATGTTGTTAGAGGGGTAAGAACAAGAGGACAAACCCATGAAGCAAATGTTTGTCTTCACTCTTGTTTCTTATTCTAGATAAAGCCAAAGAAAGTTGTTGAGGCTCTGAATGGTAGTTAGGTTGAAGCTATGCAATAGGAGCTACTTCAATTCAAAAGGTAGAAAGTTTGGAAACACTCAGTCGTGCGAATGGATCAACGCATGGCTCAATCACATGAATGAACCATGCAAATGGTTCAGTCACCCGAATAAACAACCCTAACCTATAAATACCACCTAATTCATGGAAAAACGTAAGCATTCAATCCACTTTGACTCCAAACGTACCCTAGCCATCCAGAAGCCTCTAAGTTCGTACTCTAAGTTCATAGAACGTTGTGGATCGATTCCTAATTGATTCTTGACGTTAGATTCAATACATTATAATGTCTACATGCGTTCTCACTAGTTGGATCGCCAATCAAATAGGGTTCCGCACTATTTGGTTTGGTTTAACACGTTAATCAGTTGGTGTTTCATTCAAATACCAGATCCTAACAAGTGGTATCAGAGCTTTGGCTCTAGATTACGTGTTGATTCAATAATTTTGATACAAAAATTGTGTTTTTTTCATCAAAAAACACAATACTTTTGTGTCTAATGGAGTCTTAGACATTTCCTGACCTAAAAGTTTAGTTTTTCCGGCATACGGCGATTAGGGTTTGTTAAAATTCGAGTTTTTACGGCCAAAACACGTTTAATCTACGAATTATCAAACTTCAGAAAGTTCAGTCGCACGATTGGCTCAATCGCACGACTGAGTTCATTCGCATTCTCCAACCGCACGATTGGACTCATTCGTACCCTCATTCGTACGACTGAAAACCTCATTTGGACTGTTCAACCGCATTAGTTCATTGGGACGACCGACCCTTCCGTATTTGTTTAGTCGCACGATTGAACCATTCGCATTTGTTCACTCGCCCGAATAAGCACAATCGCATACCTTCATTTGCATACATCAGCAGTTTGTTAAACAGTAAAGTTAAGTGAAATGGAGGACCAATTTTTAGCATACACGTTGGAGAACGAAGTGGGAATTCACAATAAACCCCCGAAGCTTATCATTTTAGACGACTACCCACAATGGAAGCAATGTTTCGAAATCTACTTAAATAGAGTAGATACAAATTTGTGGGAGGCAGTAGAGTCGGGGTATAGCATGCCAGTAGGAGCAGATGGAGTGAAACTTACTCTAAGTGGCATGTCGGACGCACAGAAAGTAAAACACAACGCTGGGAAGAAAGTGTATGCTTTGCTTACTCAATCTATTCTGAAGGACATCTTCCATCAGTATTCGTAGTATACTCAAGCAAAGAAATTATGGGATGCGTTGGAGAAGAGGTATGACGAAAATGCCTCACTCAAGGCCATCAAGGCAAAAGCTTTGAAGAAGGAGTTCGACAACTTCTCTTCAATGAGAAAGGAAGGCCTTGATTATGTGATCGACAGATTCTACTACTTAAAGAGTGAGATGCACACTCATGGAGTAACTACGTCGATGGAGGATAAGGTATCCAACTTTGCAGATGGACTACCAGAAAAATGGGCTTCTTTCATTTCAAATCTCAGACAGGATGGGATGCTCTTGAAGTTAGATATATATGACTTCATTCTGAAACTAAGAGAAGAGAAGCTTAGGATGAAGTACAGAGCCCAAAAGGCCAATTACGATCAGAATCATGCCCTCTACAATGCAACTCCTCCGGCCAAGACATCTGGAGCCCCACTACAGACTGCCTTCGTCTCAAGCGCATCAATTCTAGCACAACCGTCAACTTCAGGGTCCAAAACGTCAAGGTCATCAGGCACCCAGTATATTATACCTGAAGCTAATGCAGCAAAACTGAAAACCGATAACCTTGGTAATGTGACTGTTGAGGTGGCCAAAGAACACATGGACCTCTTAGCTGCTGTAGTCCACTCCTATGATGGACTAGTTGCTAGAAAGATAGGAAAAAGATCAGACAGAACTTGGTTGCTACCAAAGATACAACCTTTGGCTTTGACAAGTCAAAGGTAACTTCTTTCAACTGTAGTGAGAAGGGACACTTCAAGCGGGAGTGTGTAAAGCCAAAGAAGACTGGGAATGGCAATCCCTTCTCATCCTTTAATCGTTAGGACAAGGCCACATCTAACAGTTCTACTTCATCAAGCAAGGACCCCAAAGCCTTGACTGCTAATGAGGATGAAGGACAGGACTGGAGCTTTCGGTTCATCTCACCGGGAGAGTCCAACATAGCTAATGTGGAGGACATTGATGATGATTCTGCTAGTGAGGGAGATATAGCAGTAGAGCTCGCGATGTCAAATTCTGAAGACACTACAAATGTGGTCAATCACCTGCCTGAAGAAGGAAAATCTGCATCAACGTCAGAATCACTAGAACCAGAGACAACAGATTCTACACTCATGGCTGATTCCTCTTCAACATCTCAGGTAAGTACTACTGACCAGTTGTTTAATAACCATACTTGTTTAGATTGCAATAATTTAGAGAAAGTATAGATTTAAAATTTGCTAGGTTATTAGATCATAATAATAGCTTAGTAAAGGATCTGGAACTGTGCACTGAGGCTAATAGAGTGTTAAAACCAAACGAGCACAGTTATAAGGAAAAGATAGACCTATTGAATAAATAACTTAGGGAAACAAAGGTAGTTGTCTTTGACCAAGCAAATGACATTGTGTACTATCTGAACTCCGTAGAGGACACTAAGAAGCAGAAAACAGTTTTAGAAGTAGAAGTTAACTCCTTAAAACAAAAACTACACAGTTGGACTAGCTCTTTTCACATTGTCCAACACTTAGTGAGAGAGAGAAAAAATAGGGAGGGATTGGGATACAAAGTGGTTCCACCACCACCTGAGACCTTGATGAACACCAAAAGTAAACCAATTAACAATAACCCTATCAAGGATCACGTGGTGACCACTCCTCTGGTTAGTGATCTAGATTTCATAAGCAAATCAAATGAATCTGACGTTAAACAAAAGGAGGCACGTCAAAGGCAAAAGGAAAGATGCCTTGTGTTAACCTCGAAATTGAGTTTGAAAGGGTTAATTTAAATTCAGGGTCAAACAAAGTAAAATCAGTACCCAAAAGGACTATAAAACCTAATCAATCACAAGGATTATGTCAAAGTCTAGGTAAACAAGAAATAAAAGATGTAAAACCAGGTAAAGGTAAAGCAATTAAGTTTGTAAAACCCGATCATACATCTAACAAAGAAGTGTCTCAATCTAAACACAATAAGGTCAACCATGTGACATCTACATCTCCACCAAAAAATATAAAGCGTAAAGTTGAAAGCAGATCTGCTATAATTGTGGAGAGTATGGTCACATAGCGTCTCATTGTCCTTATTACCAAACACCAAGGAGGAAAGGAGAACTTTCTGCCCCTACACCTAGCCTGTATAAGAGGAACTCAGTGATGCCTTCTAAAAGGGCTAGTGAACCCAAAGTTCAATCCATCATCCAGTCGTCTGTTTATCATAAACAGGCCCTACACAAAGCTGGCTTATGGGAAGAAAAGTCTGCCTCAGTGTCTGAGAATGAGAACAAACAGAAATCTGGGCTTCCCTCAACCTCAAATGGTCAATGGGTTAAGTTTATGATTTGTGATGCCTTAGGGAAACCCAAGCCAGTGAAGGCTTGGGTTCCTAACATCAACTAATGTTTTCATTGAATGTGCAGGGTGTTCGCTATAGTGCTGAGACTAACACGTGGATTGTAGATAGCGGAGCATCTAGGCACATGATAGGGAACAGAGCTCTCTTATCAAACGTCATACAAATCAAAGGAGGGCATGTTTCATTTGCTGGAAACAAAGGCGGGTACATCATAGCCCAAGGAGAAGTGGGAAATGAGAAAGTTAAGTTTGATAAGGTAAACTACATCTAACAATTACAAAATAATTTACTTTCAGTTTCTCAAATATGTTATAAAGGATTCAAAGTAGTCTTTGACAACAAGAAGTGCTACATTCTGAAGAAGGACTACATGATCCTGGAGGACCAAATCATAATGTTAGCTTCAAGATATAATGATCTTTATGTTTTGGATCTCTCAAAGGCCTCCACAACGGGTTGTGAAGTCCAATGCTTCTTGTCCAAAGCTACTGAGATGGACTCCATCTCCTGGCATAGGAGAATGGGACACATAAATCTGAGGAAAATGAATCACTTGATTCAGAATGATCTTGTGAGAGGAGTACATGTCAAGAAATTCCAACTCCCGGATTTCTATGTTGCATGCAAAAAGGGCAAACAGACGAAGAAGTCTCATAAGGAAAAGAAAGTTCATTCTATAGAACTTCCTCTTGAGCGCCTTCACATGGATCTGTTTGGTCCAGTCAGTACAAGAAGCATCGCAGGTGACTTGTATTTCTATGTAGTTACTGATGACTACTCAAGATTCTCTTGGGTAATATTTCTGAAATCCAAATAAAAAACATTTGAATCCTTCAAGGAATTGGTACCTACACTGGAATCCCTATACAAGTTAAAGGTACGACAGGTGTGCTCAGACAATGGAACCGAGTTCAAGAATCAGTGGATGGAGGCCTATTGCAAGCAAAAGGGAATTGTGCATCAATTCACCTCTGCCTACACTCCTCAGATGAATGGGGTTGCTGAACGGAAGAATCGCAGCTTGATAGAGATGGAACGTACTATGCTGGCAGACTCGAAACTGCCTATTCAATTCTGGAATGAAGCAGTGGCAAATGCGTGTTACACGCTTAATCGAGTTCTAGTAGTGAAACGCCATGGAAAAACGTGCTACGAGTTACTACAACGACGTAAACCTAACTTAGAGTATTTTGAGCCGTTTGGCGCTCCGTGCACCCTGCTGAAGAAGACTCAGGAGGGAAAATGCAGTGAGAAGGTTGATGAAGGGATTTTTCTCGGGTACAACATATCGAACAAGAGAGTTTACAACAACTCAACGGGTCAAGTAGAGGTATGGTGTAACGTTGATGTCCAAAGATACATCACACCACCTGCTGGAAAAGGGTCTGCTTACTTCTTCGACTATGATGGATTTCAAGTCCTTCAACATACCTCTTTCTGCTTCACAAGACGAGTTGGCAAACAAGATGATGTATGATAATTTGAACTCACAGGGGGAGAACTTGATGTGATTAACTCTTCTTCTGATGAAGAAATTGTGGAAAATGATCAGAACAACCAGGATGTACTGTTCTTCCTACCACAAGTCCATAAGCATCTGATAGTGATGCATCTGAGCATTCGGAACCTCAGACTCCTATTGCCTCATATTTAGAACCAAATGTTCACAATCTTGATTCTGAGGTAGTTGTTCCAACAACTCCCGACTCACGTCTAAATGTCTATCATCCTTTGGATAATGTTATAGGAGATGCGAGATCAGGGGTTCAGACAAGAAATCAGTTGTACTCAGCTGATTATGCTTCTGTGATGGAAAAGGGATACCTTCACGACGGTGCCTACCACTGCTTTGTGTCTCAGTTTGAGCCAAAGTATGTTAGTGAAGCACTGAATGATGAAGCTTGGGTGAAAGCCATGCAAGAAGAACTTCTTTAGTTTAAGAAGTTAGGTGTATGGACTCTAGTGGATAGACCTAAAGGTGCTAAAGTCATCAGCACCAAATGGGTCTTGAAATGCAAGAAAGATCATTAGGGAGTGATCATTAGAAACAAAGCTCGGCTTGTTGTTCAGGGTTTTTGACAAGTTGAGGGTATCGACTACAATGAAGTGTTTGCACTAGTGGCACGGATGGAAGCAATACGCATCTTATATGAAAATCAAAGTTTATCAACTAGATGTGAAGAGTGCATTCATTCATGGTGAGATTCGAGAGACAGTGTATATCAGTCAACCCGAGGGATTTGAGGATCCATATCATCGGGACAGAGTTTAGAAACTCGACAAGGCACTATATGGGCTTCATCAAGCTCCGAGGGCCTGGTATGAGAAACTCTCGACTCATCTTGTGAAACACGGTTTTCGCAGGGGAGTCATTGACTGTACATTGTTTCTAAAAGAAAAAGATGGAGATTTACTACCGGTACAGATCTATGTCGATGACATAATCTTCGGTTCAAGAACGAAGAATTATGCAAAGAGTTTGAAGCAATAATGAAGGCGGAGTTTGAGATGAGTGCAATGGGAGAGATGAAGTTCTTTCTCGGGTTACAGGTGGATCAAACACCAAATGGGATTTTCCTATATCAGACCAAGTATGTAGGTGACATTCTCAGTCGGTTTGACATGGAGAATGCTTCTACAGCTGGTTTGACATGGAGAATGCTTCTACAGCTGGCACTCCACTTGCTACAAACCATGATGTAGCACCCGATGAGAATGGTGATCTGGTAGATACTACCATGTACCAAGGAATGATTGGATCTCTTATGTATCTCACTGCCTCACGACCTGATATCATGTATGCTACATGTCTATGTTCACGAGATCAGGCAAAACCTAAAGTGAACCATCTGATTGGGGTCAAACGGATTTTTTGCTATCTAAAGGGTACACCCACACGTGGATTGTGGTATCGTCATGATGATGACTTTGAACTTCTAGTGTATAGCGACTCGGATTACGACGGCTGCAAGATGAACTACAAGTCTACATCAGCAGGGTGTCAGTTCTTTGGGAGAAGATTAGTAACCTGGCAGTGTAAGAAGAAGACCTCGGTTGCATTGTCAACCTGTGAAGCCGAATACATTGCTGCTACAAGCTACTGTTCTCAAATCATATGGATTCAACAGCAAATGCAAGACTACGGTTTGAATTTCTCTTCTACTCTTATCTTTGTTGATAACTCTGCTGCAATTGCAGTCACTAAAAACCTGGTCCAACATCCTAAGACCAAACACATCGGTATTAAATATCACTTTATACGTGACTGTTTTGAAAAGAACTTAATCGATGTGGTAAAAATAAATACAGATTTTCAACATGCTGACCTCTATACAAAGGCATTTGACAAACCATGTGTTTTATATTTGTTAGAGGTCAACGGAGTTAAAAAGAAAAGTGAGGTCATTCCTGAAGATGACCATGTATAGTCTGTCTAGTTCCTTTTATTTTTTCTAATTTTCTATTATTTTATTCTATTTGCTTAATGTTAAATAGTTTAATTAATTGGCTTGTTTCCTTGCCTATTAAAATCCTAAAATGCAATTCTGTTATGGTTTTATAATTTTAGGGGGAGAACAGGTTTAGGCAGTAAAAAAACAAGGGAGAAGGAGAGGCAAACTAATAAAAATAAGATCGTATGTGTGATACTGATTCAATCTATGGAATATGATAGTACACAAGAACAAACCATTTGGGACTTTAAAAATCAAAATTGAAAAGGATGCAAGTGTAGACTGAGCAATATAAAAGGAAATAAGATAGATAAGCTAGCTATTACTAAGGTAACACAAAGAAAGTAGACCTAGATGTTGCTAGACAACAGATGATATGTCGGTAGATTCAACACATTAGATGACTAGACCTTTTTGGTGATCTCAAGATCAAACTAAAATGTTTGACTAGCTGTGGGTAACACCTTATCCCTAGTTTACACAATCAACAAGATTCCAATAAGGGGTGACTAGCAAAATAAATGACACAAATGTGTGCGTAAGACCAAAGCATGAGCAAAAGCATATAAAAAATGCAAATGCTATCAAACTGATAACCTATGTTGTTGGTGAGATCTATGCAAAAAGAATTAAAATGCTCAAACAAGAAGATAGGTTATATGCCTCTCTGCTGTGCGTTGGCACTGACCTGAGGATAAGCATAATCTATATATTCTCGAACTCATTATTGTTTGCCGCCTCTCTATTGTGTGGTGGCACTGACCTGAGGATTGGCTTCTCTTTAAAAGTTCTAAGAATAGTCTCTTCTTGAACACTATCCTGAGACCGCTCAAAAATCTCCTGAGGAATGTTGATTAACATATACGTGTGGGATCCACAAATGGTTTTTGAAATAAACAAACCTTAAACTATCACCAATGTGTGTTGAAAGTCTGTGTATGGATTTAAGAGGACAAGTATACTGACAATCATTGTGGCTACAATTCTTGAAAGTTCAAATCAGTGTGGGGACCTAAGAGTACTAGTATGATTTTCTAAATTGCTAAATGACTCCAGATGAAAAACTATAATAGAGCATCAAAGTTTTTTCTAACGTGTCCTAAATGATTTGAGCATCCTGTATGATTCCAAATTGAATTGGTCCATGTATGATTGAAATGATTGAAGCAGTTCTCTCAGCAAAATTATGTTAACCCTCACAAAACACAAAACATGTCTTAGTTTTTTTTTGTTTTAGTATTATTTCTTTTATTTCTATACAAAGTCAGTTTATTTCAATTGTTGAGTATCGGACTATGTCATGGAAGTTGATAAGGGACCTTATCATCTAAAAGGTCACGTCTGAGGTGACCACACGTGTTTTCAAATAAAAAATAGGTAACGTCTGAGGTGACAAAATGTTTAAAAGGATCACGTCTGAGGTGATCAAAGGTTTTTCAAGGTAAAATGATCATGTCTGAGATGATCAAATGCTCATAACGGTTATTCATAAGTTAAAAGAAGTGTAAAATGTAAAATGGTCTTATAGTCAAAAACCATGAGTATGACCCATTCGCACGACTGGACCTTGAGTATGACTCATTCGCACGACTAGACCATGAGCATGGACCAGTCGTACGATTGAAGGATATGAATATGCCCAATCGCATGATTAACCCACACGTACGGAACATACATGCGATGTACCATCAGTATGACTCAAATCACATGATTGGTCACCTAAAATGGGTGAACCACATGAATAAAGGTGACCGAATGACACAGTCACACGACTGACCTCTAGTCGCATGACTGAAGGTGACCGACTGTGCTAGTCGCATGAACAACTTGTGCGACTGGGCTCAGTCGCACGACTGAAGGGAACCCTAGTATAAATAAAGGGGCATTCGGTCGCAGTCACTTATCACCCCAAAATCACCCTAAGTCGCACGACACGTCGTTACCATGCCAAAATTTCATTTGAGCCTACAATATCACTGATTCTTGTGTACTGACGTTTTCCACTGACTTTACAGGTATAATGCGACTCAATACAATCATATTTCATTCAAATTGACTCCAAAATCGACAATTTCAGCCCAAACCAAGAACCAAGACTTCTTTGACTAAATAACCTAATTAAGCTAAGCCAACAGCTAAAATTAATGTTATTAGGTGTTAAGTATAATGATTACGAGTCCAATGAACCAAAACACAACGTCTAATCATAAGAATTGATCAAAACTTGATTTTGAATTGAACAACAGTCTGTCATGCGAATGGACAGGTAGATGAACTTCAGTCGCAAGACTGAGTAGTGCGAATGGCTAAACCGCACGATTGGACCGTGTGTATGAGTTCAGTCGCCCGACTGATGTACATGAATGAGTTTACATACGTATGAACTCAGTCGCATGACAAGTCGTACGTATGAGTTAATTCGCAAGACTAGATCTCAGTTGCACTACTCATTCGCACGACTAGAACTCAGTCGCACAATCTCGTTCGCATGAAAGAACAGAAAGAATTTCAAGTCAAAGTGATTCAAGATATCATTCTTCAATAGATACTAACGTTTATATTCATTGTGTACCAGATGACGAGTCAGTAGACTCTGAGCACTAAGCACAATATTGGTGCTCATTTGGACCTGACTTCCAAGAATGCTTTAGACTTTTTTGGCATTTTCTTGTTCCTGAGGAGATCGAGGATCTCTCATGCCATATCTACTCCATGTACTCCGTATTACTCTATTCAGCAGGCCTTCTGGGAATGCGCAGTTGTTAATACATCCTCAGAGCCTCATCACATCAGGAGTTCTATTTTTGGAGACGCCATTGAGATCATTGAGGATGATCTCAAGACGATGCTGTAGTTTGGGGACGATCCTGACTGTCCCACTAGACTACACCCCTTACTATACGGGGATGTTTCCTGAGAGCTAAGTACTCTAGGACATCAATGCAGGGGTGCTCAACAAGAGCAACCTGTGTCCCCAGTTCAAGTACGTAGCACATGTCCTGCTGAAGTGCATAGCATCTCGGAAGGGAGGATTTGATGAGCTGTCAGATCAGATCCAAAATGCGTATGCAGCATTGGTGCTGAACCATCCGTTCAGCTTCTCCAAGATGATCTTCACCTACTTGGTGGAGAACATTTAGGGGAAAGGGAAGGAGGTCTTCTGCATGTACCCTCGATTCATGCACCTGATTATTGACCAGAAGCTCCTTCCTTGCCAAAGGAGATGGAGGATGCTGTGATCCTCAAGGTGATGGACGACACTACTTTGGGTCGTATGAAGGTCTATAGGGGGAAGCAGGTTAAGCCCCATGTGAGGAGATTGTTCGGGCATCTGCCCCGGGAGGATTACGTGGTGTCGGCTAGGCGTAAATGGCGTCACATTGACAGTGACTCTGAGGTAGAGCAACTATAGCTTCCAGAGGATGACTCCGATGATGATGATAGCGAGGATGCTAGAGATGCAGGGCCCACTCAACCAAGGGGTCCACTGCTGATATAGCATCTCCAACACCTGCCCCCACTAGAGTTGGAGCTGAGACTGCTGGATTCCACCAGGATTTCATACCTGGTGAGGAGGAGGAGTCAGATGAGGAGCCGTTGACTCGGACAATGGGCAGTAAAGTCGTTGCCACAGAACAAGGGCTTTGGGCGGTTGGTGAACGCCTCGGTGGGTCGGGAGAGGCTGACATTGATCCAACATATGCTCCTGATCAGCCAAGCCGCGTTCTAGGGGGAGCATCCTCCTCGACAGGATCGAGGAAGAAGAGGATGGCTCAGCCCCACGGCATGAAGAAGAAGAAGAGACGACTCACCTTCATCACTACCACCACCACCACTACTTCTACCACCACTACTCCACCCACTACCACCATCACAACTACCACCACTACCATACCACCCACTATCACTACCACACCTCCACCCTCCACTACTACAGCCACACCTCCACTAGTTATTCCACCCCAATCTACACCACAGCCGCCACCACCACCACTAGCTACCATGTTGTACCACCATCATTCCCCTCCTACACATCAGGATCACCTCTGCCTCCTAGTGGGGTAGAGGAATAGCTCTCAGCACTTAATTATATGGTGCTGAGGCTGTTGGCAGCAGACGAAGAGAAGACTGCTCAGCTGCGACAGCTAGTAGACATTACTACTGCCCAAGCTCTGCAGATATCTCAGCAGGCACAACAGATGGATGCTCAACATGCAGAGATGTCCCAACTCTGGGAGCAGCATGTCCTATCAACGAAAAGGATTGAGGAGTTGGAGACCACTAGCAAGACCATCATGTTACGTCTAAAGGGATCCAAGGGAGAGCACCTTAAGATCAAGGAATGGGATTGGATGATAGTGATGATGAGAGTGAGGACGAAGATGATGATGGTGATGATGATACTGATGCTGCTGGTGATGCTGGAGATGATGTTGGTGATGATGATGACGATGACAACTCATCTGCTGCAGGTGCCACATCTGCCAGCGAAAGGAGGACTAAAAGAGCACAAGATCAAGGTGCCTCCATATCCGCCCCGTTAGAAGAAGAGCCGATGATCCAGGACAAGAGTAATGCTTAGATGTTTTTTTCTTGTTATTTAAAATCATATGTATTTGGATCATGTATAAAATGAATGTAATGAATGTTTATATTTAATGTAAATGTTTCTGTCTTGATTATTAACTAATGACTGCTGTGTTGAATGTCTAAATCAAGCAGATCCAAACTTTCAAAAAGATGACTATGATATTGCTCCCCTCCAACAGGTCAAGACTCAGCTCACATTGATTCTTGATCTGCAGGGTATTGTCAGGAGATCAATGATATATACTCCTGAAGAAGGAAAAATCATTCACAATCTCACTGATGAGCAACTAGCCAAAATATTCAAGTTGAATGCTGAAGAGATTATGAAAGATGTTCCGACTATGCATGTAGAGAGTGACGATGAGCTTCAGGATGTCGATGAGATTGAGATCGAAGATGTCATTGCTCAACAGTATCCAGAGTACATTGACAATGAGGGAACTGTCATTCCTAATCTGGGAGACACTCTTGTCAGTGACATTTTTAAGACTTTGGACAGGATGGAGCAAGTGTTTAAAAAGGATAAAGATAAGGCCCAAGCCATAGATGCAGAAGTGAACATCAAAAAGGCAGAATGGGCAGCATGTTTTGAGGAGATAAGAGCCCAACGCAACGCTTCAATGTCAACTGCCTACAACAAACTATATAAGGTCAAGAAACATCAAAAAGGTGGCAGGCAAGATCATAGCGTGGGCACATTTTGAGGACCTTAATGTTTACGCAGTTAATCGTGAGAAGGGAAATGAGTACTTCAGGTTCCCACACGACCTGAAGACTCTTCCAGGTTTTGAGCTTAACCAGTAACAAAGTTAAAATTTCTATATGCTGACCCTCGAAGGATGTCAGGCTGGTTTGAAGCAGCTCTAAAGAGGGAGTACCACACCAGATGGGTCAACTTCAAACCTCAACAACCAACAAGGTACATAAGAAGATCTGAGGTTGACGCCATAACTGGCAAACCAAAAGTAGTGTTGAGTGGAGTCCACCACGTACAATGTGAAAGATCCCACTACGTGAGATGCCACAGGGTTTCACTCCACACTTCAAACGGTGGAACTACCTGGCTATTAGAGAATGGGAGAGGCCGTGATAGTCTTGAACAGAAATGGTACAATGGAAATAGTAACACCTGGCTATTTTTAGACAAGAAAGAAGAATAAAATGAAAGAAAAGAAGGGAAAAGAAATAAAACCCAAGTCTAGGGGTAAAAAGTGTCCAAAATGACAAAATGTTTGAAAAGTGGGTGTAAAAGGTGGTATGGCCGCCCATATGTCACATACACCACTGATTTTCAGGTTTTAGAGAGAGAAAGAGCAGCAAATTCTCAGCTTTGAAGGAAGAACTTGAAGGAATTCGAATTCAAGGTAAGAATTCATGCTTTTATGGTGTTCTTACTGGTCTTATCCTTGGGTTTTTGCTTATCTGTGTTTGTATGTGTTTGGGTATGTTTTTAGTGGGTTTCTTGGAGGTTGAATTCAATTTGCAAACGAGTTTGGAAGAAGCCATACTCAAGAGCTGCAAAGGTGAGTTCCAAGACCCCTGTTTTACTGGTTTTTAACTGATTTTGGGGCTGGAAATGCATGAATGTATGTTTTTATTTAACTGGGACCCCTGTTATGATGTGATGTGTGACTATGTTCATGCTTGATGATGTATGATTGTGTTTCTAATGCTTAGAGGGTAATATTTAATCTTAGAACCTGACAAATGGTGCATAAAAGAATCAAATCTGATGTTTTAGACCCACTTGTTATGTTTTTAAATCTGCCTAAGAGTTTGGAAGTAAATGCGGAGGAACATTTGACTAAGTTTGGGAAATGCGGATGAGCATTTGACTAAGTCTGGGAAATGCGGATGAGCATTTGACTAAGTCTAGGAAATGTGGATGAGCATTTGACTAAGTCTGGGAAATGAGGATGAGCATTTGACTAAGTCTGGAAATGAGGATGAGCATTTGACTAAGTCTGGGAAATGCAGATGAGCATTTGACTGTCTGGGAAATGTGAATGAAGTAATCCAATGCAGATGAACTATAGCAAATGCGGAAGAAGTAAATCCAATGTGGATGAACTATAGCAAATGCGGATGAAGTAATCCAATGCGGATGAACTATAGCAAATGCGGATGAGGTAAATCCAATGAGGATGAACACTTAGAAAATTCTAGCTTTTTAGGAAAAGAGGTAATGTAGGCTTTGACCTAGGAGATTCCCAGGGGTTATGAAAGTTGACTTTTGGGGTCATAGATGGTATGATGGGCATGTAATGTTATGTTCTTGATATTTATGCATGATGATGATGTTGCATGATTATGCATGATGTATGTTATGTATGTATGATGCCCTGCATGATGATGTATGAATGATATGTTTATGTTCCTTGTGATGATGTATGATTATCTTTCCTATGACTTTACGTGTTATGATAATGAATGAACGAAGTATTATGTAACGTAAAGTGGAAGATAATGAAAGAGGAACATGATGATGAATGCATGCATTAATGAATGAATGAATGAATGTAAGAAAGCCTTGCAAGCAATGTATGGAGGTTCACACCCAATGAAGGGTGTTAGCTCAACTGTGTGCGGGTTAGCTACCCAGAAGGATGCACACTGGGGTCTAATCTTGGTGATTTACCATATGAATGGGATCCTTGCCGCTTGCCCTAGGTACTGGAGTCAGCATCGTGCACAATGTTCGAGGTCTATGAAAGACCTCAGGCCTAGTTACCCGCTTCGTGCACAATGTTCGGGGTATAGCATATGACATCGATCCAGAATGAAAGAGAAAAGATAATGGTGAATGTACTTACCCTAGGTACTGGAGTCAGCTTCATGCATAATGTTCGAGGTCTATGAAAGACCTCTGACCCGTTTACCCGCTTCGTGCATAATGTTCGGGGTAATGTACATTTCAGTGGAAGTAATGATGAATCAACGAACGTATGAACGAAAGAATGACAAAGAAAATAATGATATTATCTATATGTATGTATGATTTACGATCACGAGCAAATATAAAGTATTGTATGAATTTGAAATAAAAGTAAGTTTTATTATAAAACTAGAACTCACACAGCAATGCTGACTTTTATGCATTTTCTAGTTGGCAGGTAAGGTTGCAGGGGATGGCACGAGGCAGCTGCTCAGCTCTTTTGGATGGCATCTATTCATTTAAAGCTTTTGTGAAGTAATACAAAAAATGTAATTTTGTAACTAAAACACGATGCATTATTTTACAAAAGTTTTTATGATGGAACGAAATGCCATTTTTTTGAATGTTTCCGCTGCGAATGTTTATGTAAAGTAAATATAAATGTATATTTTATGTGCAATGGTTGACAAGCTGTAAGCATCCCGGGAACTGGGCCTTACAAGATGGAATCAGAGCCAAAGTTTAAGTGAAGTGGGTAAATTTTCAAAAGAACCTTAACTTAAATTGAGAATGGGACGGAAAGGGAATGGGATGCCAATCTGAGTAGCTGCGTGCCATTAGGTATTTTCATAAAGATAACTGGTTTTACGTGCGCATGGTATGTGGTTGTGTTGTATGTAGATTTAAATACTGATATAGTCAGGACAGGTAATGCTTGGGGTATGAAGAGTAAAGTAATTGGCTAATCACAACTGGCCACTGTAATTAGGAACTTACTATACTTGCCATAAACTGAGCCGTTTCCTTGAATGACCGTATTAGTGTTTAAATCTTTCAGTGTGAGTTAGAGGATGGCTGTGGTAGATCTTCTAAAGCTTCGCGTGGTGGTGGACGTGGTGCTGAACCATGGGTTACGAGAGGAACGCCTAGGGCTGAAAAGGTGGTTCATGAAGAACCATAAACCCCTCATCCGGAGGGTGGAGATGAGAGTGCTAATCTGAGAGCCTCAGTGAAGGAGACAGTTGTGGAAGAAGTGCACCAAGTCATGCAAAAAATCCTACCATCTGTGTTGACCGAAGTGATAAAAGCAGTTAGAGAGGGAGAGAGAAGGGAAAGGAGTCGACCTACGGGCGAAAGAAGACAGCCCGAGACTGAGACGCTTCCACCTGATGATGAAGAAGAAGAGGAAAAAGCAGAGCCTGTGTGGGAGGCAGTACGAGGCTGTAACTACGGGGTATTCATGAGATGCAAGCCCCCTACTTTTGATGGGAACGGCACTGTTGCTGCTGCTCACCGGTGGGTGAGGGAAGGTTAAATTCGCTACCCACTCTTTTGTAGACTCGGCTCTATGCTAGGGGACAATATAGTCCAAGCCGAAGGTAGTCGGGTGGTCGGGAGAATGAGATGGTTGGAGTTGAAGAAGTTGGTGATCGAGGAGTTTTGTCCTCATCGGGAATGGATAAGGTCGAGAGGGAGTTTCTGCAACTGGGGGCGGGAACGATGACACACTAAAAGTACACCACAAGTTCAATGAAATGGCACGTCTGGTGCCAGACCAGGTGACACCTCTATCACGGAAGATGAAGAGGTATATTCAGGGTTTGCCGACGGACATTCGCAGGCACATGATCGCCGCCCGACCAAGCATGTTTAGGTCATCGGTGGATCTAGCAGAGAGATTGTATGATGAGAGGATTGTGGTGGTGGTGACTGAAGGTAGTCGAAAGGGTGGAGGTGATAGAAAATGGAATGGGAAGAGGTTTGGTCGGAGGGGTACCTTGACGAGTAACAAGAAGGCTCGAGTGGATGACAGCTGTGTGGTCACATCAAGTGTGGGGTTGAAAAAGTGTGGCAAGTGTGGGATGGAGCACGGTGGCGAGTGTAGATGGGGGTTGAATGTTTGTTTCAAATGCGGGAAGCTTGGTCATATGGCTAGAGACTACGGAGGTATGAAGTGTTTCAACTGCAGGGGAAGTGGTCATATGAGTAGAAATTGTAAGAAGCCAAGAGTTGAGGGCTCTGGAGGCGAAGGACCAAGGGCGAGCGCCAGAGCATTCATAATGACATAGGAGGAAGCTAGGACGGACCCTGATGTCGTGTCTGGTACGTTTCTGGTGAACCAAACTTTAGCTTCTGTGCTATTTGATTCTGGTGCTAGTAAGAGTTTTATTTATGCTGCTTTCTGTGCTAAGTTGCCTATTAGTAGTAGACGTATTGAGGCGCCCTTTGATGTAGAAATGGCCATAGGTAAGTCTACTAGGATTTATGAGATGTTAGAGCGCTGTGATGTGGAGCTAGAAGGTCATAAGTTTCCTGTTAGACCGTTCGTGATTACCTTGGGTGGTTTTGATTTGGATCTTGGGATGGATTGGTTGGCGGACTTCGAGGCAAACATTGTGTGTCATAAGAAGATGATTCGTTTGATAGCGCCTGCCGGTAGTTCACTGACGGTTTTAATGATCGGGTTACTATGATTCCGAAAGTGATTCGATGGCGGTGGCGGGAAAGTGTATGAGGCGTGGATGTAGCGCCTACTTGGCTTATGTAAAGGATGTAGACACGCCAACACCACAACTGTCTGACGTACCGGTTGTGTGTGACTTTCCCGACGTATTCTCAGAAGACCTATCAGGAGTGCCACCTGACTGTGAGATCGAGTTCCAGATTGACTTGATACCGGGGGTCCAACCTGTTGCCAAGGCACCGTATCGGTTAGCTCCGATGGAGATGAAGGAGCTGATGGAGCAGTTGTGAGAGCTGCTTGACAAGGGGTTTATCAGATCGAGTATCTCTCCTTGGGGTGCTCCGGTCCTGTTTGTAAAGAAGAAAGATGGTAGTATGAGGATGTGTATTGACTACCGTGAGTTGAACAAGTTAATAGTGAAGAACCGATACCCCTTACCGAGAATAGACGATTTGTTCGATCAGCTTCAGGGTGCCAGTTGGTTTTCAAGGATAGATCTTCGATCTGGTTATCATCAGTTGAAGGTGAAGGAGCAAGATATCCCTAAAACAACATTTCACACGCGCTATGGTCACTAAGAGTTTCTCGTCATGTCTTTTGGTTTGACCAACGCGCCGACTGCTTTTATGGATCCTATGAGTCGTGTGTGTCGGCCGATGCTGGATAAATCAGTGATTGTGTTCATTGATGATATCCTAATTTATTCAAAGAGCGAGATTGAGCATGTCGGTCATATTCGGGAGGTTCTGGAGACGTTGAGGAGGGAGAAGTTATATGAAAATATCTCCAAGTGCGTGTTCTGGTTGTGCGAAGTTCAGTTCTTGGGTCATGTAGTGAATCCCGACGGGATTATGGTGGAC
This sequence comes from Flaveria trinervia, assembly GCA_025506515.1. Taxonomy (NCBI): domain Eukaryota; kingdom Viridiplantae; phylum Streptophyta; class Magnoliopsida; order Asterales; family Asteraceae; genus Flaveria; species Flaveria trinervia. Next base: position 17,988 of record JACCIX010000307.1, read on the forward strand.
CCGGTGAAAGTGGAGGCGGTTATGCAATGGAAGTCACCAAAGACGCCATCCGAGATTCGTAGTTTCTTGGGTTTGGCGGGCTACTATAGAAGATTTATCCAAGACTTCTCGAAGATTGCTTCTCCACTGACTAAGTTGACCCGAAAGGATGTAAAGTTTATATGGGGTCAAGCTCAAGAGAAGGCATTTGAAGAATTGAAGGCGAGGTTGACTCAAGCTCCTGTTCTATCATTACCTGATGGGAGCGATGATCTGGTGGTTTATTCTGATGCTTCCTACTCGGGTTTGGGGTGCGTGTTAATGCAGGGAGGGAAGGTTATAGCCTATGCGTCCCGACAGTTGAAGGTTCATGAGGTCAACTACGCTACTCATGACTTAGAGCTAGCAGCCGTGGTCTTTGCCCTAAAGATTTGGAGGCACTATCTTTACGGTACGAAGTGCACCATTTTCACTGACCATAAGACATTGAAGTACTTCTTCGAGCAGAAGGATCTGAACATGAGGCAGAGATGGTGGTTGGAACTTATAAAGGATGATGATTGTGAGATCCACTACCATCCGGGCAAGGCCAATGTGGTGGCGGATGCCCTTTGCCGAAAAGAGAGGCCCGAGCCGATTCGGGTGAAAGCATATGAGCTGATCATGACCTCTGATGTGATGTTTTCAAGATGAGGCACTGAAAGAAGATCATCTTAACTCTGAAAGAATGAGAGGTCTGGTTGGGGAATTGGGTGAAAACACACTTAGTGTTAGAACCGGATTTGGTCGTGTATGGATTCCTCGTTTTGGGGATCTATGGGTGAAGATAATGGATGAAGCTCACAAGACTCCATACTCCAATCATCCAGGTGCCATAAAAATGTATCAAGATATGAAGAAAGATTATTGGTGGCCGGGTATGAAGCGCGACGTGGTGGAGTATGTGAGTAAGTGCCTTACTTGCTTGCAAGTGAAGGCCGAGCATCAAAAGCCGTATGGGAAGATCCAACCTTTGGATATACCGGAATGGAAGTGGGAGCACATCACCATGGATTTCATTATGAAGCTACCACGTACTCCGAAAGGGTACGATGCCATATGGGTGATTGTGGACCGCCTGACAAAGAGTGTTGACTTCCTACCAATTCGCGAGACATACTCATCCAAGAGGTTGGCTGACCTGTTCATCAAGGAGATTGTAACTCGTCATGGTGTGCCGGTGTCTATTGTGTCTGATCGTGACACCCGGTTTACATCTAAATTCTAGAAGAAATTCCATGATGGTCAGTCTTAGCATGGTTTATAATCCCCAAACTGATGGTCAGTCAGAAAGGACCATTCAGACGTTGGAGGACATGCTTCGGGCATGTGTGATTGATTCTGGTGGAAGTTGGGATGACCACCTACTGTTAGTCGAATTTTCATACAACAACAGTTATCATGCCAGCATTGGTATGCCACCTTACGAGGTGCTATACGATTGGAGATGCTGAACACCCGTTTGTTGGGGTGATATTGGTCAAAAAGAGTTAGGGAGTGTCGAGATGATCGAGGCTACGACTAAGAAGCTTGAGAAGATCAAGGCCTTCATGAACACAGTCAAAGATAGACAGAAGTCGTATGCCGATAAACGACGTTGACCGATCGAGTTCCAAGTGGGTGACTGGGTTATGTTGAAGGTCTCACCTTGGAAGGGTATCATTCGTTTCCGAAAGCGGGGCAAGTTGAGCCCGAGATACATAAGCCCTTTTCGAATCATTGCTCGAGTAGGAGAGGTAGCCTATAAATTAGAGTTACCTGATGAGTTAAGTGGAATTCACCCGACATTCCATGTATCTCATTTGAGAAAGTGCTTAGCTGATGAAGACATGATTGTTCCATTGGAGGATATCGAAGTAGACGAACGACTCAATTATGTGGAGCAACCAGTGGCAATCATTGATCGAAAGGAAAAGAGGCTGAGGAATAAAGCGGTTCCCCTTATATGTGTACAGTGGAAGCACAGGAAGGGATCCGAGTCTACGTGGGAGACTGAAGAAGAGATGAGACAGCATTACCCACAATTCTTTGAGGAATAACAGGTTTCGAGGATGAAACCTATTTAACGGGGGTGGACTTGTAACACCCGGCTATTTTTAGACAAGAAAGAAGAATAAAATGAAAGAAAAGAAGGGAAAAGAAATAAAACCCAAGTCTAGGGGTGAAAAGTGTCCAAAAGGACAAAATGTTTGAAAAGTGGGTGCGAAAGGTGGTATGGCCGCCCATATGTCACATACACCACTGTTTTTCGGGTTTTAGAGAGAGAAAGAGCAGCAAATTCTCAGATTTGAAGGAAGAACCTGAAGGCATTCGAATTCAAGGTAAGAATTCATGCTTTTATGGTGTTCTTGACTGGTCTTTTCCTCGGGTTTATGCCTATGTGTGTTTGTATGTGTTCGGGTATATTTTTAGTGGGTTTCTAGGAGGTTGAATTCCATTTGCAAATGTGTTTGGAAGAAGCCATACTTAAGAGCTGCAAAGGTGAGTTCTAGGACCCTCTTTTACTAGTTTTTAACTGAAGTTGGGGCTGGAAATGCATGAATGTATGTTTTTATTTAACTGGGTTTCAGACCCGTATGCTTGAATGTGTGTATGATTATGTTATGATGTGATGTGTGACTATGTTCATGCTTGATGATGTATGATTGTGTTTCTAAGGCTTAGAGGGTAAGATTTAAGCTTAGAACCTGACGAATGGTGCATAGGAATCAAATCTGATGTTTTAGACCCACTTGTTAAGTTTATAAATCGGCCTAAGTGTTTAGAAGTAAATGTGGATGAGCATTTGACTAAGTCTGGAAAATGCGGATGAGCATTTGACTAAGTCTGGGAAATGCGGATGAGCATTTGACTAAGTCTGGGAAATGCAGATGTGCATTTGACTAAGTCTAGGAAATGCGGATGAACATTTGACTAAGTCTCGGAAATGCAGATGAGCATTTGACAAAGTCTGGGAAATGCGGATGAGCATTTGAGTATGTTTAGGAAATGCGGATGAGCATTTGACTGTCTGGGTAATGCGGATGAAGTAAATCCAATGCGGATGAACTATAGCAAATGCGGATGAAGTAAATCCAACGCGGATGAACTATAGCAATTGCGGATGAAGTAATCCAATGCGGATGAACTATAGCAAATGCGGATGAACACTTTGAAAAATTCTGACTTTTTGGGAAAAGAGGCAATGCAGGCTTTGACCTAGGAGATTCCGGAGGTTATGAAAGTTGACTTTTAGGATCATAGATGTTGGATTCTTTATGCCAAGACACATAGAACATTGATGTGGTTAGTGCGTTATGATCCAAGTAGGGTCATACCCAATAACAAGCATAGCAAACACCAAATATTATTTAATTGATGATATGATCATGCAATTAAATAAATACACCAATTCAGAAAATAGGTTTTCTAAATAAGTTGCATATGAGATTGAACAACTTATATGGATATTTTGTTCATGGATATTATTTGTAATGTTGTTTAATTTAGTTAATAACATCAAATAGCAAAAGTTTGTGTATGTTATATAATTAAAAGGTTAATTATATATCTTTTTTAAACATTAGATTAACAAAGATTAAAAGGGGTTTTTGGGGGGAAAACCCAAAACCCAAATTGGGTTCGGCCGCCCCTTAAGGGGTTCTCCCTTTTGGTTTTCTTTTGGTAGTCTTGAAACTAAGAAAACTCCTTGAACACACACACTCTCCATCCAGCTCTCTCTCTCTCATATTCAAAAGGGTCACATGAACATCAACTCTTCTTTTGGAAGAAAGAGTTCTAGGCTGAAAAAGACTCCAACAGCCTTCTTGATTGTTCACGGCTGGAACAAGGCTCCAGCAGCCTTCTTGATCCGATTTGGAGCACAAATCCTAGCAAGAGTGGTCTTTGCTTGATGCTTGTGGGTATGGATGTTTGAGGACACCTCTCCTTGGTGTCTTGGTCATTCAAGAACCACAAATTCTTCCTCCTTCATCATGGTTTTCAGCAGCTTAAAAAAGGTAGTTTATATGTCCTATTTGGTGTTAGTTGTTGTTGGTAGCTCGTTTAAACACATATAAATGATCCTATCTTCTTGGGTTTGTTGATGATATGTTTTAAGCCTTAATTTTTCAGATTACTAATGATAATATAAGGTATTTATCCGCTGCGTTTTCCTAGTTTAAAAGGTTAAACTACTTTGATTAAGGTCCAACAAACCCAACACTGGCATCTAGAGCCGCATATGTGGATGACTAGTTTCATTTGTTCTTGTAAAATTGGTTTTATGGGGCTTTAACAAACCTATAGGGGCTGTTTTGTGGTGATGTTATAAATCCCCAACCTTTAAAGGTTATATCCAACATTCTTGTGATTAAACCTTGAAAGAAAGATTTCAAGTGGTTGATTATGTTTTTTGTTTGGACAAAAGACCCAAAATTCTTGGCTTATGTTGGCTGAAAATTTAGGGTCATATGGGGATTTATTGGGTTCTTGTATGATGTTTCATATTGGTGCATAACCTAGCCTTGACCTTGTGTTGATATGGTTTTGAATGGATGTTTGTTTTGGTTGATTTCATTCATAATGGGTTGTAATATTATTCTTTTGTGTTTAGTATTTGGATGTAATTTATTTATTCATTGAGTGGCAATGTAATAGATAGATTAGGTGTGCTTTCTTTTATTAGAAAATTTGTATTAGGATATAAAATTTGTAAAAGAAGATGCACAAGATGGAAGCACAAAAGGAAGACATAAGAGAAGGACTTGAAGCATTTGGATGCAAGTTCAAGTGGGGGTCTTTGGAGATCTCATATTTGTGTTGTGGTCAATCCCTAGGACAGACCAAATGACAACACTTGTGATGGCAAACAAGTGTTGTCAACATAGTGGCTATGGTTATGCACATGTGGTTGTTTGATATATGCTTGTTGATTATTCATTTTGTGTTGATTATTTGATATGTGGATATGCTTAACAATCTAAATAAATTATCATAACAAGCGGAATTTTTTGGTTCCTAATCATTAAGTGACTAATAAAAGTTAATTAAAAGGATTAATGATTTCAAAATAAAAGAGGTTTTATTATATGAGAACCATAGGGTACCATGTATTTGAAAGCATGCGAATACAAGGTACATAGAGTTTTCATAACTAGAATTAATGGAAACTTAAATCCATTTGGAAACAAGTTTAACACCATCCTTTTACACAACACTCGAATCACTTGAGAACTAGTTGTGGGATAAAGGTCACCTAACCACTTATATGTGTAAACTCACACGTGTGTGTAAGTAGGACGACTTGAATTGGAAACCATGTGCATAGGGTCACCAAAGCATGGCGTACAATGGTGTTGATGGGATTTTACATGCCGACTAAACATAAGATGTTTAACCGATCCCATAAAGCTAGAAGTTGCAATAGGTTGCAATTGTCAAATGTTGACTACCTTGTTAATTTAAATAATGGGATAAAGGTCACCTAACCATCATTTAATGTAACGTTGGATTCTAGATTTTAATTATTAATTGTCTATGAGACGTGGAAAGGGTATTAATAATTAAAATACAATTTTTCAGAAATACTAAAATGAACTTTGTAATTTTGTAGAAATGGCGGCAAACAATAATGCTACCACCCCGACCGTCCCTACCCTATCACTGAGAACCATCTTAGAAAGGGATCGTCTTAACCATAATAACTTTATGGATCGGTATCAATACTTGAGAATTGTTCTCAAGAAAGAGATAAAGGCCTATGTCCTTGACGATCCTATTCCTGACCAACCCGACCCTGAGGATGTTGAGGCCTATGAGGATTGGCTTCAATACACTGTGGATTCCATGCAGGTTTCCTACCTCATGTTGGGAACTGTGATTCCCGAACTCCAAAAGGACTTGGAGTATCTTGGGGCATATGACATAATTACCCAGTTGAAGGAAATGTTCCTTCAATAAGCTAGGGTAGAGCGCTTCGAAATGGTTCAAGCGCTTCATGCGTGTCGCATGGAAGAACCCAATCGGTATCATCTTATATATTTAAGATGAAAAGCCACGTTGATCGCCTTGAGAGGCTTAATTGTCCCGTCTCAAAAGAGCTAGCCACGGATTTGATCCTTAATGGCCTAACTAAAAGGTTTGAGACGTTCATAATGAATTACAATATGAACGGGTGGGACAGGAGCATTGGTGAGCTTCACACAATGCTCAAAACAGCTGAGGCAGGGATGGGTAGAAAGGTTCTACATGTTCTCTCAATCAATGAGGGAGGCAATAAGAAAAGGCCATTCCCGATCCCAAGGAAAATGTTGCCAAAGGAAAGGGGTACATCAAAGGAAAGGGGAAAGGAAAGGCTAAAGCGGAACCTCCAAAGCCTAAGCTTAAGAAGCCTAAGGTAACGGAGAACGATCCATGCTTTGAGTGTGGAGAGATAGGGCATTGGAAAAGGAATTGTCCAACCTATCTCAAGAGTTGAGAAACAAGAGGGATGCTGGGCAAACCTCTGGTACAACTTTCATAATTCACATTAGTTAAATGTTATTTCTTCAAACACATGGCTACTGGATACCGGATGTGGAACTCACATATGCAATTTGTTGCAGGGGTTCAAAAGAAATAAGCACTTCAAGAAGGGAGACACAAGTCTCTACATGGGCAATGGAGCAAAAGTTGATGTCGAAGCCCAAAGAGACAATATTTTGAAACTTTCAAATGGTTTGGAAGTTATTCTTAAGAACATTTTGTATGCTCCTTGTTTGACTAGGAACAAAATTTTGATTCCTTTCTAAAACAATGTGGTTATGAATTAAAGTTTGTTAACAATTGTATTTATGTTTGTATGGATGATGCTATGCCTTTAATGATATCTATGAATTGGTTCATAATGATTCATCCTATAATAGCTCATTATACCAAACAAGCACCAAGAAACTTAAAATGGGTTTAAGTGATTCTTATCTTTGGCATTGTCATCTTGGTCACACAAACACGAATCGGATTCAAACACCTCAAAAGAATGGTCTTTTGAAAAACAAATGAAAATGTTTCATTCGACAAGTGTGAATCCTATTTACAAGGTAAGATGACCAAGTCGCCCTTTAGTGGCACTAACGAGAGAGCAAAAGACTTATTGGGAATCATACATTCGGATGTATGTGGCCTTTTAAGACAGTGACTAGAAATGGTGAAAGATACTTCATTACCTTTACCAACGATTATAGTCGCTATGGTTATGTGTACATGATGACACATAAACATGAAACTTTTGAAATGTTCAAAACCTTCAAGAATGAAGTAGAAAATCAACTCATTAATACTATCAAAGTTCTTCATCAGATAGAGGAGGTGAATACCACAATATTGCTTTTTAGTACCATCTAAGAAGTTGTGGGATCGTCTCTCAACTTACTACAACTAGAACACCACAACATAATGGTGTGTCTGAAAGGAGAAACCAAACCCTATTGGATACGGTTCGATCTATGATGGCTATAAGCTCACTACCTCTATCGTTTTGGGGTTTCACAATGCTCTTCGAGGTTCGTATTTTGAATATGGCCCTGACCAAGATAGTCGATTCACTAAGTATGTATTTGTTAGATATCCCAAAGACTGTATAGGATACTACTTCTTTAATCCAACAGAGCAAGAGTAATTATTGATCAAAAGGCTGAGTTCATGGAAACTAAGTTCCTTATGGAAGGAATAACGTATAGAATAGTGGAATTTGATGAGGATCAAGATCCACAAGCCGATACACGTTGGTTAACACTAGCAATCAATAAAAGGTTGTTGATGATGATCAAGAGGTTGATCAATACACACAAAACGTTCGCAGATCTGGTAGAGTTAACATTCCACCTAAAAGATATGGATTTTTCATGAATGGATGCCATGTGGTTGACTCCAATGAGCCAACTACATACCATGAAGCAATGTCCAATTCAGATTATGAGAAATGGCTGGATGCCATGAACGTTGAGATGCAATCCATGTATGACAATCAAGTTTAGGAGTTGGTTGACCCTCCACTTAACTCCAAACCGGTTGGATGCAAGTGAGCTTCAAGAAGAAAATAGATACACATGGAAACTTGGATACTTACAAAGCAAGACTTGTAGCAAAAGGTTTCAATCAAACTCAAAGGGTTGATTATGATGAAACTTTCTCGCCTCTGGCAATGCTAAAGTCAATTAGGATATTATTTGCCATAGCTGCATATTATGACTATGAGATTTAGCAAATGGATGACAAAACCTCCTTTCTTAATGGACATCTCGAAGAGACTGTCCATATGGTTCAGCTTGATGGTTTTGTCAGTCGACAACATCCTAAAACGTATGCAAGTTAAAGAAGTCAATCTATGGATTGAAACTAGCATCGAGAAGTTGAAATCAACGTTTTGATGAAGAGATCAAGAAATTTCGTTTCATCAAGAACGCTGACGAAGCTTGTGTATATACGAAGGCTAGTGGGAGCATAGTAACATTCTTAGTATTGTATGTTGATGATATACTACCTTTTGGAAATGATATTCCAACCATGGAAGGCGTTAAAACCTAGCTTGGAAGTTGTTTTTCATAAAATCTTGGTGAAGCCGCCTATATTTTTGGAATAAAGATCTATAGGGATAGATCGAGTCGGTTGATAGGTTTAAATCAAGTGTATATATTAATAAAGTCTTGAAAAGGTTCAAGATAGAAAAACTCTGAGAAAGGTATGGTACCTATTCAAAGATGGACAATTTTGAGTACATCTCAATGTCCAAGCTCAAAGGATGAGCAAGATTGAATGAAGGACATCCCATATGCATCTACTATAGGATCCATCATGTATGAGATGATATGCACTAGACTGGACGTGTCATGCGTGTTAAGCATGACAAGCAGATATTAGTAGAACCCAGGTAATAGCCATTGGATGGTTATTAAAAGTATATTGAAATACCTTAGGAGGACTAAGGAAATGTTTCTAATATATGGATCTGATGAAGAGGAACTCGTTGTAAAGGGTTACACTGATGCGAGTTTCCAAACCGTTCGAGATGATTCTCGATCATAATCGGGGTATGTCTTCATTATGAATGGAGTAGCATTGTCCACTACCAAATCCGAATACATAGCCGCATCATTAGCAGCTTAGGAAGCTGCATGGATAAAGAAATTTATCGCCTACCTTGGGTAGTCTCTACCATTCAAGATCCCTAGAAATCCTTTTGTGATCATGAGGGTACGATTGCATAAATCAAGGTACCCTGTCCTCTTTAAAAGGCTAGGCACATTGAGCGGAAATTCAAATACATAAGGGATGAAGTTGAAAAGGGAAAAATATGTATTCGTAAAGTTCACGCCGATCAATACATTGCGGATCCACTCACGAAGCTCCTTGAAAGGGCAAAGCATGAAAGTCATAATTGTGCCTTAGGACTTCGATATTCTAGTGACTGGAATTGATCTGTTTAGTATAAAAAAAATTGAAACAATGTAATATTTAACTCTTTATATATTTGTGATATGTTAAGTTATATTTATTTTAGCATGTATACATCCATGAATATGTTTATTATTCTAAATGTCTATAGTGGTTCATGTTTGTGGGAACAAATATGAACGTAAGACTATTATGAACATGGATTGATGGATATTCATATGCAATCAATATAGAGCAATGGTTGCTGCAAAGGTTCATACATATTTGTGGGATACAAATATTGGACCGACCCGCATCTCAATTTTACTACATGGAATCTTCTAGATTGATCATAAGTAAATTTGAGTAAAGGCGAATATCATTTGGTATCCTCCGGCCTGAGATATATATTGGGTTTTGATATTCACCAACTGTTATACTTTGAGCTAGTTCTTCACTGCTCTGAAATAATGGGCAGTACATAAGGCTATGTTCAGGTGTGACATGAGGTGATTGTGAAAAAAGTATGTAGTCAAGATGGAATTTGTTCCTCTTATTCGTTGAGAGTAAGTTGAAACATGAAATCTGTAATAAAAGGATAAATGATTGATTCACCTAAATCATTTCAAGTTGTATACTTCAAGGGGATGATGTTATTGAATGGCTTTAAGTCATGCGTATTAAAGGTAGTAAACCGTTGTTAGGCGGTATTTACTGTTTGCATCAATCTCCTATGAATCTTGTGCAAGTGGGAGATTGTTGGATTCTTTATGCCCAAGACACATAGAACATTGATGTGGTTAGTGCGTTATGATCCAAGTCGGGTCATACCCAATAACAAGCTTAGTAAACACCAAATATTATTTAATTGATGATATGATCATGCAATTAAATAAATACACCAATTTAGAAAATGGGTTTTCTAAATAAGTTTCATATGAGATTGAACAACTTATATGGATATTTTGTTCATGGATATTATTTGTAATGTTGTTTAATTTAGTTAAATAACATCAAATAGCAAAAGTGTATGTTATATAATTAAAAGGTTAATTATATATCTATTTTAAACATTAGTATAACAAAGATTAAAAGGGGTTTTTGGGGGGAAAACCCAAAACCCAAATTGGGTTCGGCCGCCCCTTAAGGGGTTCTCCCTTTTGGTTTTGTTTTGGTAGTCTTGAAACTAAGAAAACTCCTTGAACACACACACTCTCCATCCAGCTCTCTCTCTCTCATATGCAAAAGGGTCACATGAACATCAACTCTTCTTTTGGAAGAAAGAGTTCAAGGCTAAAAAAGACTCCAGTAGCCTTCTTGATTGTTCAAGGCTGGAAAAAGGCTCCAGCAGCCTTCTTGATCTGATTTTGGTGCACAAATCCTAGCAAGAGTGGTCTTTGCTTGATGCTTGTGGGTATGGATGCTTGAGGACACCTCTCCTTGGTGTCTTTGTCATTCAAGACCCTCATATTCTTCCTCCTTCATCACGGTTGTCAGCAGCTTAGAAAAGGTAGTTTGTATGTCCTATTTGGTTGTTACTTGTTGTTGGTAGCTAGTTCAAACACATATAAATGATCCTATGTTCTTGGGTTTGTTGATGATATGTTTTAAGCCTTAATTTTTCAGATTACTAGTGATAATATTAAGGTATTTATCCGCTGCATTTTCCTAGCTTAAAAGATTAAACTACTTTGATTAAGGTCCAACAAACCCAACAATAGATGGTATGATGGGCATGTAATGTTATGTGCTTGATGTTTATGCATGATGATGATGTTTCATGGTTATTCATGTTGTATGTTATGTATGTATGATGCCTTGCATGATGATGTATGAATGATATGTTTATGTTCCTTGTGATGATGTAGGATTATCTTTCCTATGACTTTATGTGTTATGATAATGAATGAACGAAGTATTATGTAACGTAAAGTGGAAGATAACGAAAGAGGAACATGATGATGAATGCATGCATTAATGAATGAATGAATGAATGTAAGAAAGCCTTGCAAGCAATGTATGGAGGTTCACACCCAACGAAGGGTGTTAGCTCAACTATGTGTGGGTTAGCTACCCCAGAAGGATGCACACTGGGGTCTAATCTTGGTGATTGACCATATGAATGGGATCCTTGCCGCTTGCCCTAGGTACTAGAGTCAGCTTCGTGCACAATGTTCGAGGTCTATGAAAGACCTCAGGCCCAGTTACCCGATTTGTGCATAATGTTCGGGGTATAGCATATGGCATTGATCCAGAATGAAAGAGAAAAGATAATGGTGAATGTACTTACCCTAGGTACTGGAGTCAGCTTCGTACATAATGTTCGAGGTCTATGAAAGACCTCAAGCCCAGTTACCCACTTCGTGCACAATGTTCGGGGTAATGTACATTTCACTGGAAGTAATGATGAATGAACGAAAGTATGAATGAAAGAATGACGAAGATAATAATGATATTATTTGTATGTATGTATGATGTATGATCACGAGCAAATATAAAGTATTGTATGAATTTGAAAGAAAAGTAAGTTTTATTATAAAACTAGAACTCACTCAGCAACACTGACTTTTTTGCATTTTCTAGTTGGCAGGTAAGGTTGCTGGGGATGGCACGAGGCAGCTGCTCAGCTCTTTTGGATGGCATCCATTTATTTAACGCTTTTGTGATGTAATACAACAAATGTAATTTTGTTACCGACAAATGGTGCATTATTTTGTGAAAGTTTTTATGATGGAACGAAAGGCCATTTTTTTAATGTTTCCGCTGTGAACGTTTATGTAAAGTACTATAAAAGTATGTTTTATGTGCAATGGTTGACCAGTGTTAAGATCTCGGCATCTAGTTTGATCAATTTGATTGGATTTGCAGCGGAATGAGCCCACAAATTAACAAATTTAAACAAGAACACACGAAATTTATCAATGAAACAGTGTTTGTTATAGAGAGAGAATTTCTGCCAAAAGGAATATATTCATTCAATATATGCTTCGGTTGGCTTTCGCACCCAATTACAATTAGGTCATCTTTCCTTTTATAAGGAAAGCTGACGACAGCTGATGTCACTTGACAGTGACATCTAACTGTTATTTAACTACTGAAAGTTAACACAACTACTGAAGATGTCAAACGCTGACATCTTCTTACAAAAATACCAAGTGTTAACTATCACTACAACTACTGAAAAGAAACTACTGAAACAACAACGACTGAAGAACATGCTCTTCATCATTTTACAAGTACTGAAATAGAAAATAAAACTACTGAAAGGAAACCATCACAACAACTAAAGAATGCTTCTTCAGCTATTGTGACAAACTCTGAAGGCTTCAGTACTTGGACTTCTTGAACTTCAGTTGTTGTCATCAGTTGATGTCTTCAGCTGATGTCTTCAGTCTTTGTACTTTAGCTGTTGATCTTCAGTACTTTAGTCTTCAGCTGTTGATCTCCAGACTTTGGTCTTCAACTGTTGAAGTCTTTAGTACTTTAGTCTTCAGATGTTGAAGTCTTCAGTACTTAGTCTTCAGCTGTTGATCTTCAAACTTTGGTCTTCAGCTGTTGAAGTCTTCAGTACATTAGTTTTCAGCTGTTGATCTTCAGACTTTGTCAAACAGCTGATCAAGTCTTCAGCAGTTGTTGTGATGTATTGTGGGACTTAAAGATTTTTCTGATCTGGCTCATTGGTTCTTTTGGTCCAACAAACTCCCCCTGAACCAATGCAGCCAAAACCTTTAAGCTTATTGAAGATGTCCCACTTATTATGGCAGAAAGATTGGTCTTTTTGTCTTCTAGATCAGCTCAGAAGTGACCCTTGTAAGAACAGGCCTGGGAAGAGGTCTCAATGATCTGTTTGGCAAAGGATGAATGAGAACTCTGTCTTGGGGAACTGGACACAGAGCTGTTACCCCATCCATGAGATCTACTTCCCAAATATGAGTCTGTAAGACTCTCTTGTATAGGCCTCAAGGAAGGTTATTTGTTCCTCCATGGTAAGCTCTTCTGCTTCTCCTTCAAAGAGTGACTCTGGCCCATAGTACTCAGAGAGGTATTTGACCTGCTTCCCATTTTTTAGCTCCACAGTTGTTATGATTCTATATGCGAATTCATCTGGGTGAATACCCTCTAAGAACAACTAGAGCTCATTCTTTCTAACTTCCTCAAGCCTCCTATACACTAACCCCTTTTTCACCACTTTATTCTCCAGCATCTTTTGTCGGGTCAGTTTAGCTTTATAGGCTTTCTTGAAGTCATCTAGGATCTCCCAAGGTGATACTACAAAGGCCAGAGAGATCACTTCATCTACAATCTTCTTTACTTGGCCAATGTATCTCTGTGGAATATTTTTCTTTTGAATCCTATGAGACACCCTAGGATCAGGCCAAATCCTCACTCTCTCTTTTTGATATTGAAAGGTGTGTCTGAGAGTGTATAATCTCTGAGCATGTTTCTTTATATTCATAATTGAAGATGTGGCAGCATATGCTTTGTCGACTCTTCTCAACAATTCCTTATCATGTTGTTTGTGAAGCTCTTCTTCTTCTAACTTCACTTTCACAAATTGTCTTTGAGATTTAGGAGTAATTGTTGGAGGGTGACTTATGGCCTTAGGAAACTGTATAACAGCTGAGATTGGCAGCCTATCTTCATCTTCATCATTATCTTCTTCTTCCTTTTCTAGCCTCAGTACCCTTCTCTTCCTCTTATGGGGTACATCATCGGCTATTGGTTTTATGGGTAAGGGAATTGGTTTAGTGGGTTGTGGTTGTGGTCGTTTTGGTATGGGAATTTTGACAGGCTATTCTAGCATTTTGGATGTAAGTGAGGCTTTAGATTGTTTTACCATTTAGACCTGCTCCCAGCACCAGCTTCATTCAAGGCTTCAATGACTAGCCCTTTGGTATATACTTCAGACGAACAGATCTTGGTGGTTATTGCCAAGATGCTGTCCCTGGACCATGACTTGATTTCAATCAATGATCTTCCAAGATACTTAGCTATGAACGTCATCATGATTTGCAATTTTTCCCTTTCCAACACATTATAACCGGCCCATCTTGATTGTATCTCTTCTATTTCCAGCCTTCTGATCTCAGAGTCTAATGTGGTTGTGTCATGACCATGTCTAAATAGCTGATCTATAATTTTATCCATTGATCGCTATGAGCTTCATCAGCATCTTTAACAAGGTCTTCTAATGATTTTTCTTCATCAGCTCTTGACTCAGCACTTTTCTTTCTTTTATAGGTGATCAACTGTTCTGAGATCAGTTCTTTCTCAACCTCCTTCTCTTTCTCAGGCTCTTTCTCTTTTTCAGGCTCATTCTCAGCATCAACTCTCTTTCTTTTCTTGTCTTTCACTGTCTTAGACTTGCAGTCTCCCCCTTTTTAGTTGTATTGGAATCAGGGGTTTGGAAGGTAGAAAGAGATTTATGAACACATCATCAATGAAGGTTTGTAGATTTGAGGGAATCCTCTCATCAATGGCTTTATGCACTATGTCAGTGATGATGGGAGTGATGAGAGGTAAGGAGTTTGAAAGATAGCAACCATCTGCTCAGAGGGGTTCTGTCCCTGAGAGGTGGTGCCAAATAGAGGCTGGTGGCTTAGTTATATGTGTAGGCTCAGTGTTTGGTAAACCTTCAATTGAAGGTGCCAGCTGTGGGGTTATTGGGGTAGATGGTCTTTAATCCTGAGACATTTTGGCCAACAGCTCTTTGAGTCTGCTCACCTCATTCTCTAGGATGGTATGGTGGGCTAAAAATCATAAAAGAAGCCCAGGTCATCATCAGTCTGAGCTGAATCACCTGACCTCCTGATTGAATCAGGATGTACATGTCTGAGTGTAGATCAGTAGTAGCATGTGCCCCTTGTTCTTGGTACTGGGGACTTCCTGCCTCAGGACTATGTCATTCATTGGCAGTTGCCTCTGGTGAGGTCTTATGAATGATACCACTTCATCCTGTTCATTTGCTGAATCAGTAGAAGTGGCAGCCTTACCAGAAGTTCTAATCTCCTTTTCTACACTTGGAGATTGAACATTGTAACCCCTATGCCGTGGGTTATCAGAAGCACTTTGGTCCTCCCCCTCAATGGTTGAGGCATTCCTAGTTGTAATTGGTTTCTGGGGAGGGGGTGAGGAGTGCAACTGACTCAACACTTTTGCAACTATCAGTGTAGGACTTTGAGGGGCTGTTGCATGTGGAGATTGGGTAGAAGCAGATTGCACCCGGGTGAGAAGTGCTCTTCAATGGAAACCCTCCCATTGAGATCGGTTCCAGCAATGTGGTTTCCCCAATTGTGGTTGCAACATGATCCTGTTGAGAGGATACATGTGCGGCTTTAGCAGGATGAGTCTTTGACATAACTGGGGGTTAGAACCAGTATGTTCTTCCTGTATTGGTGGTATAGGGGCATCCTCAGGGGACTCATCTCCCTAGCCTTTTTGAGTTTTTGTGTTTTGGGTTTGGTGGGGACTTTGGATCTGGAAGTGGAGGCTATGGGTTCCCTCTGCTTGGGTTTTAGCATCCGGGCAGCCCCTTTGAGAGTAGGGTCTGTGTTATGTCGGGAGTATACCTCAGCTAAAACAGCTGGAGTAGGGACTGCAAGACCAACAAGTCCATCAGATTTTAGCTGATTTAAAATAATGGCCATCAGAAACCTGGATAAAGTAGCCATCTATTTGCCATAGGTTTCTGAGCCAGATCCTTTAGTTCCATAAAAACTATATCAGAAAAATATAGATTTTGTTGCTCAAGGATAGAATACAATACCTATTGCCATCGGGAAGACATCTGATACCAAGAAGCTGTCTTCGAAGCTAGGCAGACATTCACCATGTGAAAAATAAGTCGTTCTACATCATGGAAGTGCTTCTTCAGTATGGTTGTAGCACATATGTCGCCTTCATACCCATTATTAATGAAAGACATATCAGTGGTGCCTTTCGGGTATTCTTTAGGATAGGTGCCATCATGCAAATTTAGAGTATTGCGAATGATGTCTGTAGTGATGAGCACCTGTTTCTGGTTTACCAACGACTGTAGAGTGATTTGGTTATCATTCTCACCAGTGATTACGGAAACGTTGGTCCAGAACTGGGATAAGGAGTCAGGATATATGGTAGGATTCAGAAGAAAGGTTGTTCGGTACGGGGAATCCACCATAAGATCGATGGCAGTGTCAAACTTGTTCCAAAGCCGATTTTGTAAGGTAGGCAACACAGTTGTGTCGAGGTTTGAGTTTCATGGTCGCCATTGTTGAGAGAGAAAGGTTTGAAAACGGCTAATGAAACGTTTGGCTACAAGTACAGGTATTTATAGGTTTAGAAAAGGCTGAAAGAAAACGACAGAAAGTATTGGTTTTAACTATCAGACGTTTGAAAACAACTGAAGACTGGTGTTAGTCATCATAGTTGTGAAACTACTAAAACCTTGGTTTTGTCTTCAGATGTTGTAAACAACTGATAACTTGGTGTTAGTCATCAATAGTTGTAAAACTACTTAAGACATGGTTTTGTCGTCAGTTGTTGTAAACAGCTGAGGACTTGGTGTTAGTCATCAGTAGTTGTGAAACTACTGAAGACATGGTTTTGTCATCAGCTATTTAAGGTGAAACAGCAGTTTTAGAAACACTGAAAAGAAAATTTTCATCAGTAGTTTTCGTCAATTCTTAGCTTTTCAGCTGTTTCATACTGTCCTCAACACTTACTCATCAGTCTTTTTGGCTGTTTTCAGTTGTTTCATAGGACATCAGTACTTATCTGTTTTTACTAACATCAGTAGTCATAACTACATCAGTAGTTTGTAGCAGAATCAGTACTTATTTGTGACATGTTTACTAATGATTATCAGTACTTATTTACTGAGATCATCAGTAGTTATCACTCATTCTAGCTGCAGCATACCAAGCCTTAACACTAAGTTTTGGAAAGTTGAACTATCCAAAGGCTTAGTAAAAATGTCTGCAAGCTCATCAGCACTAGGCACAAACTTTGGATCAATTAGACCTTTTTCAAAACAGTCCCTAATAAAATGGTGTCTGATCTCTATATGTTTGGTCCTAGAGTGCTGGACAGGATTCTTGACAATGCAAAGAACTGAAGCACTGTCCATTAATAATGGAGTGTTAGTCTCTGTAATGCCATAATCCAAAAGTTGGTTTTGAAGCCAGAGTACCTCAGATGTACGACTTGCAGTGGCAATGTACTCTGCTTCAGCAGTGGATGTAGCAACAGATGTTTGTTTCTTACTCTGCCAAGAAATCAAACAGTTGCCTAGGAATTGACATCCACCAGAAGTTGACTTTCTGGTTAACTTACACCCTGCATAGTCACTATCAGAAAAAGCAACTAATTTGCAAGAGTGTCTAGTGGAATACCATAAACCCAGAGATTTGTACCTTGCAGATATCTAAAGATCCTCTTGACTGCAATCAAATGAGACTCTTTAGGAGCAGCCTGAAATCTAGCACAAACACAAGTTGCAAACATGATATCTGGTCTAGAAGTTGTTAAGTACATCAAGGACCCAATCATACATCTGTAAAGTGTTTCATCAACAGCTTTACCTTTCTGATCTGCATCCAGTTGTGTGGTGTGCACATGGGAGTAGAACAGGGCTTACAGTTTTGTAAATCAAACTTATTCAAAGATCTTTTGTATATTTAGACTGATGAACGAAAGTCCCATCATCCTTTTGTTTGATTTGCAATCCTAGAAAGAACTGTAATTGTCCCATTGCACTCATTTCAAACTTCTTTTGCATTAATTTGGTAAAATCATCACACAACTGGGGATCGGAGGATGCAAAAATAATATCATCAACATAAATTTGAACAAGTAGCTTATGCTGATCCACCTTCTTAATGAACAAAGTTTTATCTATGGAGCCTCTAGTGAAATTATTTTGAAGAATAAAATTTGATAATGTCTCATACCAGGCTCTAGGAGCTTGTTTCAACCCATAAAGAGCCTTATCAAGCTTGTATACCCAATCTGGATGTTTATATCCTCAAAACTTGTGGTTAACAAACATAAACCTCTTCTTTATTTTACCATATAAAAATGCACTTTTGACATCCATTTGAAAAACTTTAAAATTGTGGAATGCAGCATAGGCTAAGAACAATCTAATTGCCTCTAGTCTGGCTACAAGGGCAAAGGTTTCATCATAATCAATACCTTCTTCTTGTGAAAACCATGTATAACCAGTCTAGCCTTGTTCTTGACAATAAGCCCATTTTCATCAGTTTTATTCCTAAATACCCATTAGTGCCTATTGCACACTTACCTGGGGGTAGAGGAACTAGTTCCCACACTTGCTGCTTTTTGAACTGAAGTAGCTCAAGCTGCATGGCTTCAACCCATCCATTGTCTCTCAAAGCAACATGATAGTTCTTTGGCTCTAGCTGACTGATTAAGAGAGCATAGAAGAAGAAGTTAGACAATTGACTTCTGGTTGAAACACCAACATTGATATCACCAATGATTTGAGACATGGGGTGATTCTTCAGCTCTTGGTACACAATAAGATCAGTGCAAGTGTTTGTAGCCGGTTCAACAGCAGCAGATGTTGATTTAGATTCTTGAAACCAAGTATGAGATGGCAAGTCAAATGATGTAGAGGAATCAGAAATGTCATCAGCATTTGTTATGGATAGAGCTGCTGAAGCTATAGGAAAATCAAGTTTAGCAGACTCAGGCAGTTGGTCACTAAACTTGAATAGGTGAGTACTGATATCATCATCATCTTCAGTACCACCAGGTGGAAGACTGTTGACAGGAGCAACAACTTGAGCCTGATAAGGAACATATTGCAGTATGTCCAAATCAAATAACTCCACAGGGTTTTGTGGAATCTTGTCCTTTGGAGATTCATTAAACTTCACATGTAGAGTCTCTTCAACTATCTTTGTTCTGCAGTTGAAGACTATGTATGCCTTGCAAGTAGATGAATAACCAACAAAATACCCTGCATCCACCTTAGGATCAAATTTGTGGAGTTGATCCTTTGTGTTGAGAATGAAACAAGGACACCCAAAGGCTCTGCAAAATGAAATTAGAGGAGCCAAATGATGTAGAACTTCATATGGAGTCTTTATCAACCTCTGATTTACTAAGGCTCTATTCTGCACATAGCAAGCTGTGTTAACAGCTTCAGCCCAAAAGGTCAGTGGCAAACCAGAGTCAGCCAACATGGACCTTGCAATTTCAATTAGGGTCCTGTTCTTTCTCTCTACTACTCCATTTTGTTCTGGAGTCCTTGGGATGCTAAACTGCCTCTTGATTCCCTTTGAGAGATATAAATCATCAAGTGTATGGTTTCTGAATTCTGTTCCATTATCACTTCTGATACACTTGACATATAGGGAATATTGCTTCTCAACATACAACACAATGTTTATAATCGTCTGAGCAGCCTCATCCTTTGAATGCAAGAAGAAAGTCCATACAAATCTAGAATAATCATCCATAATTACCAGACAGTATTTCTTCTTTGCCATACTCATTACTCTCACAGGACCAAAGATATCCATGTGTAGTAGTTGCAAGCAGGCAATGGACTTAGGTTCTTCAATAGGAGGAATGAAACTTTGTGTTGTTTTCCTTTCAAACAAGCAGTGCAGTTGTCTTCACATCTGAACTCCTTCATAGGCAATCCCCTTACTAAACCATGATGTATCAGCTGATTCAAGTTTTTAAGATTCACATGACCCAGCCTTCTATGCCATAGAATAGATTCTTGAGGAGAAGCATTGGAAAATAGGCAAGGATGGCCTTTGAGATCTATTTTCTTGGAAAGATCTAAGGCATACACTCTTCCTGTCCTGTTGGCCCTCAGGAGAGTGTGATCATCCAACACCTTATCAATCAAACTCAGAACTTTGGATAACAGAATCCTGTAGTTCTGACTGGTGAAAAGAGCAACATGGCCTTTATCACACATTTGACTGACACTCAAGAGATTGTACTTGAGATTCTCCACATGGTTAACATCATCAAACCTTATTTCCCCATTGGAGACAAAGCCTTTTCCAATGATGTAACCCTTAGCATCATTGCCAAAAGAGACAAACCCCTTCTTTCCTTGAGAGTAATCATGAAGAAGAGAGCTGTTCCCTGTCATATGCATAGATCCTCCACTGTCTACATACCAGATGCTACTGTGGCATGCTGAAGAACCCTGCAATCATAATAAATTAGTTAGTTTTTGAGACCTAAACTTTTTGGTTTTGGGTCTGTTCACATCAACAGATGGTAAACTAACAGATTTGCTATGAAGAACAGCCTGAGGGGATGGAGATGGTGAAGAAGAAGAATCCTTTCGCATGGATTTTCTTCTCTGTAGTTGCAGCACAGGAGCATCTAATTGGTTAACTCTCCCCAATAGATGTTGAACCATCATAACAAGTTGTGTCTGATTCTGTGATAAAGCCTTTAGCTCATCAGACACATTAGTGCTTGAGATTGATGGATTCCTGTGTTGTACCATCTTCCTTTGAGCAACCTCAGCTGTTGCCTAATTACCCCTTCCTTTTTGGATTTCTTTTTGGATTTAGGGGTTACAGGTTTTGATGTTGCTCGTTTAAACTTGGTTTCAAACTCAGTTTTCATTTTATCCATTTTCTTTTTAATGTTCTCATTGTGTTTGAGTTTGGAGCCCTTTTTAAACCAGCAATCATCAGTAAGATGATTGAAGAAGCCACATATTTCACATGGCTTTTTCTTCACCTTAAGTTGATCATCTGCTGAAGAAGATGAAACTACTGAAGACTTATTCTTTAGCAGTTTGCGATCAGTACTAGCAGTTTTCTTCCTTGCAGTACATGTTTTCCTGATATCTTCTTCGGTAGTTTTCCCACCCTTTCTACTGGCAGTTTTCTTCCCTTTAGTACATGCAGTAGTTTGGCTTTGTTCTCCAGGTGTTATGACTTGCACTTTAGTACTTTCAGTACTTTGTGAAATACCACCTGGAGTGATCAACTTTTTGATCATGTGAGTGTCAGCATTTGAACCATCAGTTGATAGGTTTTGGGAGGAATTAATGCTGACACCAACCTCTGATGGTGCTGTATCAGATAGTAGATCACATGATGAAAAGGATTGGTTATTCCATTCTCCATCAGATTCTACCTCTACTCTTGGAGTAAAATCTGTAAGAGGAGCAGTGTGATTATAACCAATGCCAAACTTCACATTGGAAGCAGACTACTTACTGAGAAGCATTTCAAAACCCTTGCAGGAATGTACCTATCGATCACACTCTGCCTGGGAGCTGCAAGTGTTTCTTTCAGGTCTCTGTACTTCTCTAGAAGTACCTCTTCCCTAGCCTTATCATCAGTGATTTGGATACTATTTGTTCTAGCTTAATGTTCTTGTTAATTAAAGCTACATTTGGTTCTCTAATAGATGCAAATGCAGCTATGCATGTTTCAGACATAGCTTGGCTTTGGCTTCAGAGGATACCTGTGATACCTGTGATACCTGTGGTGTGGAGGCATTAGAGGATGAGGTATCAGCAGACTCCAGGGCCATAAGAGCAAGGTTTCCAAAAGGATTGTCACCACCATGTTGACCAGCACCAGAAAACAGTTGTTCATGACCAGACATATCATCTGGTAAACTGCTCCAGTCAACAACTCCTGGGGTGAAAAAGCTGTGTTGTTGAGGTTGAGATTGTTGATGAGATTGGGAAGGTTGAGGCTTAGGAAGAGCAGGTGGTTGTTGAGCAATGGGTACGTGAACTTGACTGGTTTGTGGCATGTAATAGCAGGGATATGATATGGCATTGAACCCTGAGGGACAAAATATGCAAGAGATAGAGGTTGTGATTGATGACTAGAACTAGCTGGATGTTGCCCTCTGTTTTGTTGAATATTACTTGGAAAAGTCACAAAGAGTGCAGAAGAGTTAGATCCAGATGATCTACACTCTCTTGCAAAGTGCACAAACCTGTGGCATTTGTGACACCTCAACTTACTCTTGTCAAAACCAACTTTGGTTTTGCCAGAGAGTCCAGGGAATTTCCTACCAGTTCTCTTGTAGAACTTCTAAGATCTGATATTAATCAAGGCCATTTGGCTCAGAATATCCATCTCTTCTAAGTCATCATCAACTATACCTTTCAAATCATCCATAATGAAGCTCAAATTGTCACTATTACAGCCTGACTGACTATCAACACTCATAAATGCATGATCCGAACTATTTGAAGAGAAATCTATATGCACATCATAATTACTTTCTCATGCAACATATTCTGACTCATGACCGACCAAGGCAGTGTTCCCTGGTACAAAGTCTTCAGTGAGCTTTCCTGATGATGCCAGTTTCCTTTTCTGCTCTATCTCTCTTTCAAATGTAAGCAGTTTCCCATGAAGTTGGCTGAGAGATAGGCTATCTAGATTTGCATTAGAGCGTAGGACAATTGTATATGTGTCCCATCTCTCAGGCAGTGATTTGAGGAATCTGTGGTTCATCTGGCTATTGGTGTATTCATGTTTGACCATTTTCAGCTCAGAGATCAAACATGAAAAACACTCAAACTGTTGAGTCAGAGTCTCACCCTTCCTATGAGCAAATGTCTCATATTGTTGGGCAAGTATTTCCCTATTGTTTGCTAAGACCTCATCAGTACCACCAAATTGTTCTTTCAGTGCTTTCCAGAGGTCATGAGCAGTTTCATGATGCATAAGCCCAGAATAGATTTCATTAGGTAGTGCCATGGCCAGAATTCCATGAGCTTTGGCATCAATCTCAAACAGTTTACGATCCTCATCAGAGTATTGTTCCTTCTTCTTCGGAACCATTTGGTTGGTTTCCGGATTGTTCACCATAGGCTTATGTGGACCATGTACCACAGATGTCCAACAACCTGCACTGTTAACAGACAGGTGATCGAGCATTCTTTGTTGCCATATGTTATACTCAGTCCTAACCAGCATCGGAGGCTTGGTTTAGGAACCAATATTGTGAGGGTCATTAGAAGGAGTAGTCATATTCAGAATTCAGACAAATTCAAGGTAAACAAAGTAAATCTAGCTCAAAACCACTTAGAACCTCAAACAAAATGGCCAGAAGCAACAGAAACTCAATCTCTATAACTGATTCTTGCAAATTTGCTAATTCGATCAAACGTAGATAGCAAAAGAACAGTTTCAATGATCAATTGTTAAATCAATCAATGATTTACCTGCTCGGATACCATTTGTTAAGATCTCGGCATCTAGTTTGATCAATTAGATTGGATTTGCATCGGAATGAGCCCACGAATTAACAAATTTAAACAAGAACACACAAAATTTATCAATGAAACAGTGTTTGTTATAGAGAGAGAATTTCTGCCAAAAGGAATATATTCATTCAATATATGCTTCGGCTGGCTTTCGCACCCAATTACAATTAGGTCATCTTTCCTTTTATAAGGAAAGCTGATGACAGCTGATGTCACTTGACAGTGACATCTAACTGTTATTTAACTACTGAAAGTTAACACAACTACTGAAGATGTCAAACAGCTGACATCTTCTTACTAAAATACCAAGTGTTAACTATCACTACAACTACTGAAAAGAAACTACTGAAACAACAACGACTGAAGAACATGCTCTTCAGTCGTTTTACAAGTACTGAAATAGAAAATAAAACTACTGAAAGGAAACCATCACAACAACTGAAGAATGCCTCTTCAGCTGTTGTGACAAACTCTGAAGGCTTCAGTACTTGGACTTCTTGAACTTCAGTTGTTGTCATCAGCTGATGTCTTCAGTCTTTGTACTTCAGCTGTTGATCTTTAGTACTTTAGTCTTCAGCTGTTGATCTTCAGACTTTGGTCTTCAGCTGTTGAAGTCTTCAGTACTTTAGTCTTCAGCTGTTGAAGTCTTCAGTACTTTAGTCTTCAGCTGTTGATCTTCAGACTTTGGTCTTTAGCTGTTGAAGTCTTCAGTACTTTAGTCTTCAGTTGTTGATCTTCAGACTTTGTCAAACAGCTGATCAAGTCTTCAGCAGTTGTTGTGATGTCTTGTGGGACTTAAAGATTTTCTGATCTGGCTCATTGGTTCTTTTGGTTCAACAACCAGCTATAAGCGTCCCGAGAACGGGACCTTATAGAAACCATTAGGGTGTTTGACCTTATGTGGCTCACTAACTTGTCAGCAAAAGATGTTTATACATTATACAAGTGGCCACTATTCTACGACTCAAAAGATATTGTACAAGCTTTATCGTTCCAGAAAGTGATACGACTCTGTTTTGCCTTCGAGATAAATACAGGAGTCACCAAAGAAGCTAAGTATAAGAAGTTTGAGGAAATTATGAAAGATATTAGACAATAGATAGATATAGGTCCAAGGGTTTGTGATTTGTCTTGTTTAATATTTCATTAATGAGTTTTTTTAATGCATATTGACTTGATTATATAGGTTTGTGATTGTTGAATTGATATACATAATGTTATAATAATGAATACATTCAAACTTCATTAAGTGAAGTTCTCATGCGTCCAACTGGACCATACGCCCCAACAGTGGTCATGTGTCCGAATGGCCATGCGACTGAGTGTCCATGCACCTAAATAGGCCATACGCCTAAACAACTTCATGCGACCGACTTAGTCGCACGACTGAACACTCAGTCGTGCGAATGGATCAACTGCAGGGCTCAATCACATGAATGAACCATGCAAATGGTTCAGTCACCCGAATGAGCAACCCTAACCTATAATACCACCTAATTCATTGAAAAATGTAAGCATTCAATCCACTTCAACTACAGACGTACCATAGCCGTCCAGAAGCCTCTAAGTTCATACTCCAAGTTCCTAGAACGCTGTAGATCGATTCCTAATCGATTCTTGACATTAGATTCAATAAATTATTGTGTCTACGTGCGTTCTCACTGATTGGATCACCTATCAAATAGGGTTCCGCACTATTTGGTTTGGTTTAACACGTTAATCAGTTGGTGTTTCATTTAAATACCAGATCCTAACAGTTGTGTCCTAAGTTGTCTAGTTCATCACTTTCATAAGCTCTTGTTTTCTTGGATGAAAATCTTTTTGAAGACTTTCCTTAGATTTATGAAAATTTTGATCCTTCGGAAGTTCTGTTTTTAACTTCGGAAAAAAATCATGCCTTCAAAACAAATAATTTTCTAGGAAATTTTACCTTCGGAAGAGATTTCTGATGTTTCTCCGAAGCTTAAATGGATGTCTAAGAAACTTATAAGTTTTCAAGGACCTTCTTCCTCCGAAGCAAAATTAACTCTCGAAGCTTTGTTCTTTTGTGCATAGAGCATTCAAGGCTTAATTTCTCTTCCGAAGCAAAATTTTCAATACTCTCAGGAAATTCTTCCGAAATCATTTTACCTTCGGAAGCTTTTTCATTAAAACTTCCGAATATAATTTACCTTCGGAAGCTTTTTGACTTCCAAGAAAACAACTTTTTGAGCAAAAGTAAACTACTTTTTCAAAGGTGGGACCGACATCCGGATTTCAAAGTTTATCCTCTTTCATTAAACTTTATCTAAAATCCTTTTTCACATATAAACCCAATGGTTTCCCCCTCTTTCTATTATCTGCTTCTTCCTCCAAACCTAAAACCCCAAATTTCTCTTTGAAATTTCTTTCTTCTTTCTTTCTTCATCCTTAAGCTACCTCACAATGGCCAACCCCACTCACAGAAATGACCCGAACTTTGCCATGCAGTTCCATAGGCAACACAACCAGGTTACTCTGTTAAGCTTTGAGAAAGATCCTCATTTCTTAGAGGTTTGCCGTTTCTTAGCTTTGTCCAACTATTTCACCTCCTGACCATTGATCCTCCACTTTATGAGGATCATCTACTTGAACTTTGGAAGACCTGCCAAGAGGTCATAATGGATGGGGAGAAGGAACTCTCTACCACAGTGTATGGGAGAACGATCTTCATTACTCCAGCCATCATCAAGATGCATCTTCAGCTGGATGATGTAGAAGGTGAGGTGTTCTTTCCCAAAGAAGCTGTCAATCATTCTTTTGAGCAGATGGGGTATGAGGGATATTTCTCTGTAAAGACCATTACGAAAGGGAAGGTCCCATCCCAGTGGAGATTCCTACTCCATGTGGTCATCCACAGCTTATCAAACAAGCATGGTGGATAGGACCATATCCTGAGGATCTCTCCTTCATTATCCATGGAATGGTTCAGGGGATCAATTTCAGGTATTCTCAATTTGTTTATACTAATTTACTTGCAAACTTAGATTCCTTAGAATATTACATGTTTCCTAGATATGTTCAATACATTCTTAATTGTGAACGGTGCTCACAGTTAAGGGGAACGGGTAACATTCTAAACTGGGACAGATGAAGCCCGTCATCTTTGAAATATGAGAAAGCCCACTTTTGGCTTCTCAGGGGTAGAAACAGCCCTGGTCCCAAAAATGTTAGAGCTCATTGCTCAAGGTGACAACCTAGTAACACCACCTAGTGTTGAACCAACATCTGCTACTTCCTAACCACCTACACAGCCACAAATCACCATCACCTACCAAATAAAATCCAAACGAATCCCTGCTCAGACTATTCAGTCTATGGAGGCCCCCATACACTCACCCATATAGGATGAACTGGAAACTAGAGCTCCCACTTCTTTTAAGGAGCAGACCACTCCCATCTCTTCAAGGATCAGTGCTGAGGTTCCTCATGCTCAGCCTGATGAGCTCATTGCCAAACTGCCTTAAGCCATCACTCTGAGTCTCAACACTCAAGTGATCAACCTTCAGGGGACAATTACCATCCCCAGCCTTTAGATCTCAACCAACCAATCCCGAACTGATTTCTACACCGATGAAGAACTAGGTTTCGGTGAGTACCATGACTCTCTCTTCTTTTCCCCTACTCAATGAGAGATAAGTGCTTCTGAGGTTCCTACTTCTAGTCCCCATCCGTCACCTATTCTGAGGTGGACACTTCTAAACCTGTTTAGGATGTCCATATGGAAAAGGCTCTCACTTTTGAAAGTGATTACATCATTAAGACCTCAACCACAGCAACTCAACCCACTGGCATCTCAACTGAGACTACTAGTGAGCAGAGGAAATCCAGCAGCCAAGAACCTAAAGCTGGTGGTGAGAGAGAGGACTTTGGTCCAATCATCTCATCCCCCAATGATTCTTCTGATGAAGATGAGGGGAATTTAAGACTAAAGGTGCACAAATTGTCCAAAACATGCACCTATTTAGTCTCTAAGGTTAGTCACCTTGAATCTCAAATGACTACCTTGCATAACAGGGTCAATGATCAGCAACTTCAGATTTCATATCTTAAGGAAAAACTAGCTGTGAGAACCTTTAAGAAAAGCTCAACCAGCAACACAAGAACCTATGGATGTGATTGATCTAACTCGTGGCTCACCTATGCAAGTGGGTGATGCTACCAAAAAGGGGAGAAAGTCATTACAACTATAGAACCTCGGAGTTCTTCAGAGAGAATGAACATTGAGGACTCACCATCTTCACTTGCAACTGTGCATTCTCAGCAACCTCCTCAAGTCCACATTGATGTGGATTAAACAAACTTTTTCATACAGAGCCTGTTTGAGGATGGGATACCAAGGGCTATGTCATCTCCACCATCTTCAAATCATATCATTGGGTGGAGGTACGATAGAAACAGGAGAGCCCTAATCATCATAAAAGTTTAGGGACAACAAGAGATCTTCAATTTTCAGAACCTAAACTATTATGATAGTCTGGATTTAGTGAACATGCCACTTGTCAATCCAAGCCAATCAAAACAAGCTGACAAGTTGGCACAAAGAATCCAAGACAGGATCACTGTAGAGTTCAGCCTTAGAAGAAGACTGTGGGAATCAGGCAATGTCATCGATCAACTGGATGTTGAGGCAAACCCTAAGATTAGCTCCATAGGGGAAACCTTGACTGATGGCCCAATGACAGAACCTGAAAGCCTAGTCTTGTCACCAGCAACTGCTGCAGCGATCAATGCCCTTTTTGAGACACCTGCTGGTGAAGGTGCTTCTTACCTCTCTCTGGCCAGAGCTCAAAAGCTGCATCTAGCAATGAAGGCCAAAGCTCTCTCCACCCTGAGTCACAAAGGTCTATGAGTGACAAAGTGAAAAGAAAGATGACATCTGAGGAGATTAGGGAGGAGGAGAGAGAGATAGGAAAAGGAAGCTGAGGGAAGAAAGTTCCTCTTCTGAGTCTACAAGACTCATGGAGTCTGCTATCAAGGCTGCCCCAAGACTAGATACTTAGAATGACGAGTTAAGGGTAGTCAGGATAAACTCTCTGCAGACAAGGAACTATGACATAGACAATGTCATATCTCTCCCCTTAGAAGAGTTAAATAAACTGGTTCACTAGAAAGATCAAGGGAGAAGAAGGAGGCTAAAGATGCAGAGCTATTAGTACAATAAAAGAAGAGAGAAGAAAGAAAAGATTGTACAGGCATGTGTCTACCCTCTCCCCAGTTCAAGAAAGTCCTGCACAAGAGGATGTGGTTCAACAAGAACCTCAGGTAGATAAAGAAGAAGAAAAGATCAAGATGATCAACTACCTGAGTGCCACAAGCCTCTACCAGGCAGAAGCACTTCGTCCCCTATCTTATGACTATGTTGAGTTTGAGTATCTCAAACAACTAGAACATGAGATAGTCAGAGAAAGAAAGACAACCAAATGAATGCTAAGGGAAGAAGCCGCTAAGTTAAGAGCCATCATCCACAAAAGCATGAAGAAATCTGCTGACGAGCAGAGCATGATAAGCTTCTTGAAGCTGTATGGGTTCTTTGGAAGGAGACTTGACCCCATGTCTCTATCCACTATGGATGAGCATATCAGGGTGATCAAGCAGACAATCAAGAGTGGAGAGCTGGTTGACTTACATTCCCCTCCAAGTCAAGCCTCACCTGAAGTGGAGGTTAAGGTTGAACAACTAGAGACTTCACAACCTGGACCTCCTGCTGAATGTCAACAAGCTTCATCTTCTAATCCAGAGCAGGGTCAGACTCACCATCAATCTGAACTTGTGAGTGTTGAAGACACAACTGAGAAAGACAATGAAGATCAATTAGGTACTGAAGGCCAGTTTTCTCGGTTAAAACTTGTAAAGATAAAGAAAAGGATGGCTTCTAAACCAAAGCGAAAGAAGAAGAAGACTGCATCCTTTTCTAAACCTCAGGATGACAGAACATCCTGAGGATGTGCAGCCAGAGGATGCTCCATCATCTCCCATTCAAATAGCTCCTCTTGCATCAGAAAGACCCATCCTATCCTGGACATACACTACAAATCCAGAAAGGTGGCATGTAATCAGAGATCATGGCATTGAGAATGTCTACACTTGGCAAGACATGTTTCAGTTGCCTCTGCATGATCTCTTTGACATGAGAAGACATTTTGACAGTCTGAAGGATCCTGATCATCTCATGAAGAAAGGGTTGGTATCATCCTAATGAGGACTGTTGATATCTGAAGTCTTCAAAAGTTTTGGTAGTATCAGCCTAGGGGAGTTTGTAGAAAATATGCATATAGGCTGAAGCAACCAAGACTTTCCGCATGCATGCTGCACAAGTACTGAAGAAGAATGCTTTGGAAGTTTCACACATGCAACAAAAATATTCTAAGTGTAAAATCTTCCAAAGCCAAGACAATATCTTCCAAAGCCAAAAATGAAGTCTTTCGAAGCTTCAGAGACAAAGTCTTCCAAAGCCTCAACTCTTTAAGACAGATTTCTTTTGAAGACTTTTAGTAACATGCTTTATCTGATGTACTATTCCATAAAGTTGGACACCTTTCCGATGCATCTCTGTAAAGTCACCAACTTGCATGAGTTGGTGAAAAGTTCCATGCTTTTGGTAACTGTACATTGAGCTCTTGAGTCTGTAAACTTTCTACTTCATGTACTTTATCCTTTTTCTAATAGATAAGGATGTGAGCTATGGCATGTCATAGTCAAAAAGTCAAAAAAGGCAATCTGCCATTTTAACTTTACAAAAGATTTTGTTTTGAGTCTAGTCAATTGTATCTAGCTGGCTTTCATAGTATGGCCAACTGTAGGATGTAGTATAAGTATCTCATGTTCTTGTAACTTTACGGATATGCTTTGTAACACTTGTAATATAACATAAAGAAAGCAATATACTGCATTCTTGAAAACCATATACTTGTGTTCTGTCTCTTACATTATTTGTGTTCTTAGTGTCTTATTGTGGTTAATCCAGTTGACTTTTGTTTAAGTTTAGTTAATCTCCTCTTTGTGTTCTTGTCTTGTAAGGGAATCCCCTTCACCGATCCTGCATACTATCATTTCCCAAACATATGTCATGCTGAAGCATTATTAGACATAGTATTTTGTTTGTTCAAATTGGTTAATCTGAGTTAATCATGCCTAGAGACTCAATTAGTAAATTAAATATGACTGAATCAAAGGCTTTAGTGAATAAATCAGCAAGCTGATTTGTTGTATCCACTTTGACTAACTTAATCAAACCCTTTTTGGAGCAATCTCTCAGAAAATGATATCTTATTTCAATATCTTTTGTTTTACTATGTTGCATAAGATTAGCAGTGATAAACATAGCAGTAGAATTGTCTATGTAAATTAAAGTTTGAAGGAAGTCGTAACCATAGTCAAGCAATTGGTTTTGCAACCAAAGGACTTGAGAACAACCTGCTGAAGCAGCTATGTACTCAGCCTCAACTGTGGATATAGAGACATTGGTTTGTTTCTTGCACTGCCATGATACTAGTCTTGGTCCTATGAATTGGCATCCACCAGTTGTGGATTTTCTGTTACTGTTACAACAACCAAAGTCACTGTCTAAGTATGACTAGTGTAAAGTCACCATCCTTTTGATACCAAAAACCAAGTCCTGGTTTTCCTTTGAGATGTCTGAAAATCCTTTTCACAACATTCAGATGAGACTCCTTTCGATCAGATTGGTACCTAGCACACACACACACACAACAAACATAATGTCAGGTCTACTGGCAGTTAGATACATAAGTGATCCTATCATTGATCTATATAATTTTTGATCAATAGATTTTCCTAAAGGATCTGGTACAATCTTATCAATTGTTGATGCTGGTGTTTTGCATGAGGATACATGAGCAAGATTGTATTTCTACAAAAATTATGTATGTATTTTTCTTGATTGATGAATATCCCATCTGATTTTGATGAACTTGAAGACCAAGAAAGAAATTCAGTTCACCCATTGAACTCATCTGAAATTCAGATTTCATCAACTCTTCAAAATTTACACACAATCTCTTATTAGTAGCCATGCTTGAGCAAGAAAGAGTGTCATTTGTAGCCATGCTGGAGCAATAAAGATGATAATGTTTCATACCACTTTCTTGGTGCTTGGTGAAGACCATACAAGGCTTTATCTAGCTTGTATACCCTATTTGGATAATGAGGATCTCCAAAACCAGGGGGTTGTGAGACATAAACTTCCTCATCAATCTTCCCATATAGGAATGCACACTTCACATCCATCTGATACACAGTGAACTTTTATATGATGCATAAGCTAGGAACACTCTTATGGCTTCAATTCTTACAACTAGTGCAAAAAATTTATCATAGTCTATTCCACTTCTTGTGTGTATCCTTGTGCAATCAACCTTGACTTATTCTTACAATCATCCCTCTATCATCAAGTTGTTTTGTATAGCCACCTCGTACCAATAGGATCTTGGCCTTCTGATAAATCAACTAGAAACCATACTTTTTGCTTTCTAAATTATTGAAGCTCTTCCTGCATAGTTTCAATCCATCTATTGTCCTTAAAGCAACATTGATGTTTGGTGGAACCACTTGTAAAATAAAACAACTGAAAAGACAAATGTTGGCAGTACTACTTTGACTTCTTGTAGTTCTCTTTGTAAGATCTCCAATGATGTTGTTGACTGGATGAGTTTTATTTATTCTTGTTGATGGAGTTGATTCAACTAGAATAGATGATTCTAGGTTAGTCATATCCATTGGTGCAGACTGATCCAAACCAGGTTGAGAGTTTAGGAAGTAGTCAAAATGTTCAACATGTGGTGTTGAATGATGTTCACTAGCTTGATTATCAGTAGGATTATTATTGTCATCTACATGAGCTGCACTGGCTTCTCTAGAATCAGTTTGCTCTTCTGTAGAAATTATAGGAACTTCTCTAGAATAATTTATCTCTTCCGTAGGAGTTATAGGAACTTCGCCGGAATCATTTATCTCTTCCGTAGGAGTTACACACAGCTTCTCCGGATGATAAATGATCATTTCCACATGTAGTGTCAGTATTTGTTGTTGAAGTATTTCCACCTGAGGATGTGTGTATCCTTGGAGGATCACCAGATAACGTTACTTCATTCATATGAGGTGGAAAAAATGCTTAACATACTTCATCAGATCCTACAGTGTTCAAATAATCATAGTTAAATGATTTAGTCAGAGCATCTATGTCAAACAACCATGATGAACCTTTAACTGATTTAGTGAATATAGATTCATCAAAGGATACATTAAAAGTGTCTTCCACAGTGTTATGTTGTGGAATATAGATCCTATAAGATTAAGATGTGATGAATATCCAACAAAGAAACCATCATATGCTTTTTCTGAAAATTTTCCCAATGACTCTTTTATGTTAAAACAGATACATGACACCTAAAAACTCTAAGATATCCTATGTATTGTTTTCTTTTAAACAAGAGCTCATAAGGAGTTTTGTTGTGTTCTTTGAAAATTTATGTTCTGTTTTGAACATTGAATGCAGTATTCACCGCCTTATCCCAAAATGTGATGGGCAATTGTGAATCAGCTAGCATTATATAGGCTGCTTCAATGAGAGTTCTATTTCTTCTTACAGCTACTCCATTTTGTTGTGGAGATATTGGTGCACTGAATTGCCTTGCAATACCTTTGCTCCTGCAAAATGGATCTAGTTCAGAATTGACAAATTCAGTACCATTGTCACTCCTAAAAATTTTAACTTTTGCATCAAGTTGATTCTCAATCTTGATCACAAAGTCCATTAATGTTTCTGATGTTTCACTCTTTTGTTTCAAGAAAAAGACCCATGTAAATCTTGTGAAATCATCAACTATCACAGAATAGTATTGCCTTTTTCTAATGCTCATCACATTGGTAGGACCAAAGAAGATCCATGTGAAGCAATTTGAGTGGTGTAGTATTAGTATTGATAATTTTGGATTTATGTGACACCCTATGTTGTTTTCCTTTGTAAAAAGAAGAACAATGATTGAGCAATGAAACTCTTTCTTTGCTAATCCAATGACTAAGTCATTTGTCACCAATTTGTTCATGTTCTTCATGTTAGAATGGACAAGCCGTCTGTGCCACAATTGAGATACATCTTCTCATAACTTAGATAGAAGGCATGTTTCATGTTGTGTAAGTGAGGGGTTGTTCATATCCAAAACATAAGTGTTTTCTTTTCTTGATGCTTTGCGAAGGACCCAATCTTCTGGAACAGAAAAAACTAGCTTAAGAATGTTATAGTTAGCATTATCAAACAATGTGGTATAATTTTGGTCACAAATTTGAGATACACTTAGTAAATTATACTGTAAATTTTCACAATAATTTACTTTCTCAATTTGAGTACACCATTTGTTACCATTCCTTCACCAACAATTTTACCTCCCTTTTTATCACCACCAAATGCCACATAAGAAGCATTTTATGTTTGAAATTATGGAGAAGTGAACAGTTTCCTGTCATATGCCTGGAACAACAACTGTCAACATACCACTTGTTGTCAGCTCTCTAATATTGCTCCTGCATTCAGAAATAAATCAGTTAGAATTGACAACCTAAGCTCGAATGATCTTAGGTTTGCCAGCAATGTCTAAAATAGTTACTCCTTCATGAATAAGTCTTGAAGTTTCAATTTTAGTTTTGCTTGATTCATTCTATTTGTTTCAGATGGGATGATTCTGTTGAAGGGGATGTTGATGAACTAGGTTTTTGTTCCCATTTTCTTCTTCATTCAACTTAAGTTTGTTCATTTGAGGTTTTGGTTTTGATAATGAAACTTTATGATTAAATGTCTCATAATTTTTTTGTTTTTGGATGAGGTATATGAATTCCCTTTAAAAATTAACAAAGAATACATCATCCTCCTTTGTTCCCTTATCAGTCAAATGTACCCTTTTGTGAGGTGTTTTGATTGCTTGAAAATTGATCTTTTCTTTGATGGATGATCACTTGTGGATGCTTTATCCTTTGACTTTGACTTTGATTTTTGTTGGACTTCTTCAGTTTAGAACCTTTTTCACAATCGGAAGATTGAGTGTCTGATTCAGACTTATCTCATTCTTTCTTATTTGTGCCTTTTGTCTTGTTCTTTTTGTTGAAATAGCATTCCTGAGTGGAATGGTTATTTTTGTTGCAGATAGCATAATGTTTGTTGAATAACAGTCAGCAGTCATGTGATTGTTCATATTGCAAATAGAACAATAATTACTCAAGTAACAATCTTTAGTATTATGGTTTGTCATGTCACACCATTTGCAATACATCTCAACTGAATCTTTCTTAGAATCATTTATTTCTTATGGTTTCCAACTTTTGAGGCTTTTCATCCTTCTTCAGCTTTGGAGTAGACTCTTTCTTTTCCACTTTATGCAGCTATTGTCTGTTTGTTGTTGAATTCCTCTTCCGTAGCTCATCTACTAAATCAACATTAAGTTCTACGGAATACGTTTTCTTCTTTCGCATATCTGCTACTGAAGAGAGGTTCTTCTTTCACAGAAGATCTA
Organism: Flaveria trinervia; assembly: GCA_025506515.1. NCBI lineage: Eukaryota > Viridiplantae > Streptophyta > Magnoliopsida > Asterales > Asteraceae > Flaveria > Flaveria trinervia. The sequence goes on from JACCIX010000307.1 coordinate 53,166, forward strand.
CTGATGCCTTTTTCTTTTCTTTTTCAACAGATGACGGTTGTCTTTCCTTAGTAGCAAAACACTTCTCATTTCCTTCATTGGAAGAATTTTGTTGTTGAGATAGCTCTTAAAGACCTTCATTTAATTTAGCTATTCTCTTGCAGATGGTCTTCAGCATGTTTCTTTGTTTAGGAGGGTATGGCAGCTTATTTCTTCAAGCACTTTTGGAATTTTTGATTCAAAAGCAATATTCTTACCCTTGTTGACAAGATCATCATCATGTTCATCAGAATCATCCAAGTCATCCCACTCATCCAAGTAAAATTTTGAATTCATTTGATTATTCTTTTCTGATAAGAAGACTCAGTTTCATTCACCTTAGATTTATTATCAATGTTTGGTTGACTAGAGGTAGTTCCCATATTAGTGCTTGGCACAAAATGTTTTGACAAATTATTTGTCATTGATTCAGGCAAAGGAACATAGTTATTGTTAATAGGAGGTGCTACATCATTATAACCCAACGCAGACCTGTTCTTTGATTCAATATGAGAATTTAGTAATTTCTCATATTGCTGAGATGAGAGCTGAAACTTCTGAAGTATCACTTTAGTTGATGCATAATCAGCCATGGATTTGGTTAAGGAAGTGGTTAGATGCTCAACTTGTGCTTTCAAACTATAATTTTCAGAAACAATTTTATCTAAATCCTTTTGTAAAGAGTTAATTTTTATTTGATATAATTTATGTTCTCTTACATTAGATTCATTCAAAATCATTCTTTCTTTAATTTATTAGCCAATTATTGAGCATGGACTCTATATCTTTCTACTTCCTCAACACATATTGATGAACATAACATGTCTCTTACCTCACATGGCATGGGTGGAACTTGTTTCCCATGTGAGCCATTAGAGCTTGATTTTATTCTAAGACTTCTTCTCATACAAACTCCTGTCACAGGTTCCATCTTGAAGAATGATCTGCCCAGATTCTTTTGAGCTGTTGGTTCTCATTGGTGTATTAGTGGCTAGTGGGGATGACTTGGCCAGTTGGGGTTGTCTGAAGAATCTTGACTTGATGGAGGTTGGTTAGCTTGATGATTTTGATGTTGTGTTGAGTCAGAATTTTGTTGGTTGCATTCTTTTGAAAAGTGTCCATAAAGATTGCACTTGAAGCATCTAACCTTTGACCTATCAACTCCAATTCGTGACGATTTACTTGCAGCTGCCAAATTCTGTTTCTTCATAGATATTTTTTGGCTCTATAGGCAATCATTGCCATTTGCCATTGAAGATCATCTCCTAGACTACATCGGCAGTTCTTCTAAATCTTGTTGACACATGTTGGCAGTGGCAATGAACTTCCTAGGTAAGCTTGAAAGCTTGAACTGAAAGCTGCAAAAGCTGCTTTTTGTTCTTCAAAGTCTAGAATTACAGTGATAGACTGATTGATTGTTAGTTGATGGTTTTTCACATGATTTATCTTTGATCATCTATTCTTTCTTTCTCTTTTCTTGACTTACTTTGAGTAGATTTCTTAGGATGTTTTGAAGCATAGAAACTTACTTCCTCTTCATCTTTGTTAGGACCGTATACGTACGGAGTACTAACTGATAATGCGTGAAACCGGATCAAATAGTGCGAAATCCTATTTGATTGGCGATCCAATCAGTGAGAACACAGTTCAGATCAATCTAACGATTAAAAAAATGAAGACGATTAGAAAGAGATTAACTGCGAACTATGAAGTTGGAATAGGTTCTTTGGAGTCTCTGGAAGGTTAGGGGGCGAATATGTGTTGAAAGTCTTGAAGTGTTCCGTTTCCATGAATTAGGTAGTATTTATAGGTCAGGGTTTTCAATCATACGACTGAACCATTAGCATGGTTCAATCGTGCGACTGAATCATGCGATTGATTCATATGCACGGATTGAAGGTTCAGTCATGCGACTGAGTCAATCTCATGTCTCAATCATGCGACTGATCCAGTCTTCTGGTTCAGTCATGCGACTGGTCCATTAGCATGAAAATTCATGCGTATGGTCTATTAGCATGGTCTATTCGCATGAGGATTTTTATACGAGTAAGTATGAACACATTTCTCAATCATTATTGACTGAGAATATGCATAACAACCTCAAAACTATATAGTTAGTTCAACATACTTTATCACAAAATAAAGAATGAAACATTAAACATTATAATCATCAATCACTTATTGTATTTCATTCAATTCAACCATTACATATATGTAAGACATGACAGACATTTTACATTAAGCTCCTAAACTAGGTACATATGTATGAGCAAACTCCCCCTTGGACCTAGTTTACATTAGTGTCTGACATTTCTCATTAGCTCCTCAATCTCTTTTACTTCTCCTCTCTAGTAACTCCTGCATGATCTCAACTACAAAATAGAGCCGCATAACGTTCTGGAAATGGAGGGCTTGTACAATGTCTTGCACGTCATAGAATAGTGGCCACTTGTATAAGTATAGACATCATCTGCAGACAAGTTGGTTAGCCACATAGGGTCGAACACCCGGATAGTTTCCATTTTTCTCTCTCTCTGTAGAACTATGACCGCTTCACCTGTTCTCCAATCATAATACCACCATTTGAAGTGTGGAGTGAAGTCCTGTGGCATTTTCCGTAAGGGAATCTTGGACATTGTGCGCGGAGGACTCCACTTCAGCACAACCTTAGGCTTTCCAGAAATGGGATCCACTTCAGACCTTCGGATGTACCTCTTTGGTTGTTGAGGTCTGAAGTTTACCCATCTGGTGTGGTATTCCTTCTTTAGGGCAGCCGTAACCAGCTTGACATTTCCTGAGATCAGCATATAACAGTTCAAGCGTGCCAGCTGGTTGAGCTCAAAACCAGGAGAGTCTTTAGATCATGTGGAATCTAAAGTACTCTATTCCCTTTTCCCTCTTAACTGCATAAATGTTGAAATCCTCAAAATATGCCCACGCATTAATCTTGCCCAGCACCTATAGATGTTTTTTGACCTTGTAGAGCTTGGTGTAGGCATTTGGCTTTTGAGTAGTGCATTGGGCTCGTATCTCAGCAAAACAAGCCGCGCATTCAGCCTTCTTTATATCAACATCACCATCCGAGGATTGGGCTTGGCTTTCATTCTTCTTTGTTTCTTTTTCCATCTCATCCAGTTTGTTGAATGCAGCACTGCTGAGAGTGTCACCCAAGTTGAGGAGCACGTAGCCCTCTTGGTCAGTGTACTCTGGATTGTGCTCAGTTGTGATATCCTCAATCTCTATTTCATTTACATCATTTAGCTCATTGTCACTTGTCATATCAAAAGTAGGAGCTTCTTTGACCAGCTCATCTGGATTAGCCTGAACATCTCTGGAAGTTGCTCATCAGTCAGGTCGTGTATGATTTCTCCTTCTTAGGAGTGTAGCTCACCGACCTTCTGACAATCCCTTGCAAATCAAGAAACATGGTGAACTGAGCCTTGATTTGCTGTAGGGGAGCAACATCATATTCATCTTGCTGAGAGGTTTGATTTGCTTGATTTAAACATTTAAACACATCAACAATTAGTAATTAAGCAAGACATCTAAACATTAGATAAATATATATAAACATTAATTACAGACTGTAATACAAGATTCAAGTACAAAAGTTTTCAAATACATAAACATCTAGTCATTACTTTTGTCTTTATCAGTCAACTCTTCAACATCAGGGGCTGAGGATGATGCTCTTTGCTCTTGTGCTCTTTTAGCCCTTCTTTCTTGACCTTGAGTAGAGGCTAATGCAGCTGCATCACCATCATCATCATCATCTTCTTCTTCTTTCTTCTTTCCCCTCAGCCCTTCATCATCACTGTCATCCTCTTCATTAGACTCATCATCATCATCATCATCATCATCATCATCATCATTATCATCACCTTCCCTGATCTTCAGAGGCTCATCTTTTGATCCTTTAAGTCTGAGCATGATCTTCTAGTTCTTTGCCTCCAATTCCTCAATCCTCTAACTGATTGATCATTCAGCTCCTGAAGTTGGTAATCTGCTGTGCTTAAGCAACATTGAGCTCCACAAGCTGACTTAGTTGTGTTGCTCTTTGCTCATCAATAGCTAACAGCTTTAGCACCATTCTGTTTAGTGCTGCTAGTTGTTCCTCTACCCCAACAGAGGGTAGAGTGGGTCCGATGGTGAAGGTAGAGTGGGATGAGGGACCTGCTTGGTGGCTGGTGGTGGTAGTGGTGGATGTGGTGAATATAGGTGGTGGGAGTGTAGTAGTGGTTGTAGTAGTGGTTGTTGGGAGTGTAGTAGTGATGGTGGGTGGTGTGAGAGTAGTGGTAGGGGGTGTGGAAATGGTGGTAGCTGTGGCAGTGGTGGTGGCTGTGGCAGTGGTAGTGGTTGTGGCAGTGTGGTAGATGTGATCAAGGTAAATCTTGGCCTCCCCTTTTTACCATAAGGGTGAGCCATCCTCTTCTTCCTGGAGCCCTTAGAAATAGAAGCTCACCCTTGGCTGCTGGGCTGGTCCGGGGTGTATGAAGGATCTGTGGCAGTAGTATCATCACCCCTAGACTCAACCAGGCGTCCACCAACCGCCCTGAGCCCTCTCTTAGTGGCTACGACCCGGCTTCCCACCATCCGTACCAATGGCTCGTCGTCCGACTCCTCCTCATCCATCTGAAAGTCGGGGTGGATTGGGGCCGGCTCGGGCCCACCTGCAGCATCACCTCCTTGACCATCACTGTGGTCATCATCGTCATCATTGTCATCATCGGGTATCTCATTGGCTCGACATTAGAATAACTATCATCGTGATGCCACTTCCTCCTAGTGGGCGCCACATACTCAGCATTGGCCAGATGGCCGAACAATATCCTTACAAAGGGCTTCACCTGCTTTCCCCGGTATACCTTCATCCTCCTTAGAGTGGTGTCATCCATCACCTCTAGCATCACAGCATCGTCCTTCTCCTTGGGCAGTAAGGGGAGCTTCTCTCATCTATGATCATCTGCAAGAACCTGGGATACATGCAAAAGCTCTCCTTACCCTTGGCCTCAAAGTTCTCGATCATGTACGTGAAGATCATGTTGGAGAAGCTGAGGGGGTGATTCAGCACCAGTGGCACGTAGGCATTCTAGATTTGGTCAGAAAGATCATCAGATCCACCCCTCCGTGAAGTAATACACTTGAGAATGATGTGTGCTAAGTACATGAGCTGGGGACACAGGTTGCTTTTGTTTAGCACACCTACGTTGATGTTCCCAGTGTACTTCATCCTTAGAAAACATTCCCGTACAGTCAGGGATCTAACCTGGTTGGGTGGGCAACATCATCACCCAGGTCCAGTACTCGTTGAATATCTGCTGCGTCACCTCAATCTCTTCCACAAAAATGGTACTCCTAATACAGTAGGGCTCAATAGATCTGTCAACAGATGCACCCTCCCAGAAGACTTGCTGTAATGACCTGTAGGGTGTGCATGGAGCAGATATGGATCTGTAGATCCTAGATCGCCTCAGAAATGTATAATCCCCACAAAACCCGCATCATTCCTAGTGATGGCATCCAAGTGAGCACACATGTTGTGCTTGGTGTTGATGATCCACCTATCTGCCATGGTTCTGTAACACAAGACACATAAACATGAGATTTGTCCATAACAGAAACTGTTGTTAATTTAAACTATTCTGAAATCAGTCTGGTTTAGTCATGCAATTGAACCATACGACTGGGTTCAGTCGGGCGATTGAGCATGCGGTTGAGTTCAATCGGCGACTGAGCATACGGCTGAGTTCAATCGGGCGACTGGGCATGCGGCTGAGTTCAATGTGATGACTCAGCATGCGGCTGAGTTCATTCGAGCGATTGAGCTCATAAGCCTTGTTCATTCTGCCGATTGAGTCATTCCCTCAGCTCAATTGTGCGATTGAAGTTCATTCGGAGTGTCTAGTCGCATAACTCTCTATCGAGACTATAACCTCGAATCTTGGTCAAAACTTGATGATAAACATTTACGTTAGACACATTGGATTCACAATCAATCAAAAACACTTAGTACTGATAAATCGGCGATTAAGTCCATGTTAGTGGTTTATTTTGAAGTTTTTGTCTCGGTTTAGTTTTCCCCCAATTAGGTCATTAGGACACGATTAACTAAGCATTTAGGTCGATGTTTGTCTCGCATTACCTATAGAAACAGATCGTAATCATTAGTGTCACAGACATGAAGCTAAATCACGGATACAAAATTGGGCAGAGTAACCTTGTTTTCGTGCGATTTTAGTGTGATTTAGGGGGTGATGAATGTCTGCGACCGACTCCCCTCTATTTATACTAGTTTTTTCTTGAGTTGGGCGACTGAACCTATTCGCACTCTTGATTCATGCGACTGAGCCTATTCGCACTCTTGATTCATGCGACTGAATTTCAGTTGTACAACTGGTTCAGTCTGCCACATTCTTTCGTGTGACATGGGTTCAGTTGTGCAACTGACTCAGTCAGAATTTTCCATTCGTATGAATGGTTCATACTCATGCTTCATTCGTGCCACTAGTCCATACTCATGGCCCAGTCGTGTGAATGACTCTGACTTACGAATTTGATGTTATGTACTTTCAACCACTTAACCTGTTAAACAATTGATAAGACGTTATGGCCAATGATCATCTCAGACATGACCTTTTTAATTTAAAAAAACTATTGATCACCTCAGACGTGATCCTTTTAACACAACTATTGATCATCTGAGACGTGATCTTTTTAACATAGAAACCGATTGGTCACCTCAGACGTGACCACCTTTAAGTGAGTGTTTCATAGATTGAATTCCAATGCATAGTCTGACTTTTACCTACTAATGACTAAAAATTAATAAATAAAAATACTAGAAATTTAAAAACAAAATTAAGAATTTTGTTTTTGTATTTTTGGTTTGAGATGGATTTTAAACATATTAGAGTAATTCGAATCGATTTTACTTCCTGGAAAGCATAGCTTCAATTCTAGTTTATCATTTCTCGTATAATTCATTATGGAATCATACAGGTATACTAGAATCATTTAGGACATTTTTAATAAAATATTTGATGCTAGATCCTTGTTTTCACTGAGAGTCAATAGCAATTTTAGGAAATCATACTAGACCTACAAGATGCACACAATAATTTTGACTTCAAGAACTCCAGCTAACGATGATTGTCAGTATACTTGTCCTCTTAAATCCATACATAGATTTTTGACACACATTGGTGATGATTTATGGTTTAATTATTTCAACAAGCATTTGTGGATCCCACGCTTATATGGTAATCAACGTTCCTCAGGAGATTTTTGAGCGGTCTGCGGGTATATTTCAAGAAGAAACTATTCTAAGAGCTTTGAAAGAGATGCCAAGCCTAAGGTTAGTGCCATCGGACAGCAAAGAGGCACAAAAAACAATGAATTCTAGAATATTTAGGTTATGCTTATCCTCAGGTCAGTGCCACCGTACAGTAGAGAGGCACATAACCTATCTTTTTGTTTGAGCATTTATTTTCTTTTTGCACACATCGTACTAACAACATAAGTTATTAGCTTGATTGCATTTTGCATTTTTCATGTGCTTTGCTCATATTGTATGGTGTCCGCACACATTTGTTGCATTTATTTTGCTCTTCACTCCTTATTGGAATAGCGTTGATTGTGTTAACCAGGGATAAGATGGGAACCCACAACAAGTTGAACAACTTAGTTTGAGCTTGGAACCAACAATGAGGTCTAGTTATCTATTGTGTTGAATCTACTGACACATCATATAATGAATTAGCAGCCTCTAGGTCTACTTTCTCTATGTTACCTTGGTAGTCTTCTAGTTTTACTCTCATTTTTCCTTTTATTTTGATTAGACTTTTCAGACTTAATTTTGAATTTTGCATCTTAATCAGTTAAACTCTTTTGAAGTCCCAACAATTTGTTCCCTGTGTACTATCAGTTTCCATAAACGTTGGATCAATATCATAGATTTGAGTACTCTCCTTTTAGCTAAGTTGTCCTTCTCCCTTGTTTTTTATATTAATTAAATAAAATGACTAATTAATACTAATCTAACCTATTCTCCCCCTAAAATTCTAAAACCATAAATAATTTTTTTGTTTTTTTTTGGATTTTATAAAAACAAGAAAATAAAATAAGAAAAATAAAATAAAATAAAAACAAAAAGTTGTCGGACTAAGCATTTTCATCCTCTATGATCACGTCACCTTTCATTTTCATGCTATTAACCTTTAATAGATATTAAAATCTCGGTTTATCAAATGCTTTGGTGTAGAAGTCGGCGCGTTGAAAATCTGTATTTATTTAACAACATTGATTAATTGCTTTTCAAAACAATCATATATAAAGTGATACTTAATACCCATGTGTTTGGTTTTAAGATGTTGGACTGGATTTTTGTTACAGCTATAGGAGCAGAATTATCAACATATATAGGAGTGTTAGAGAATTGCAAACAGTAGTCCCACATTTGCTATTGAATCGAAATGATTTGCAAACAACAACTTTCAGTAGCAACATATTCAGCTTTACAAGTTGATAGAGCAACCAATGTGTGCTTCTTACAGTACCAGGTGACTAATATTCTCCCAAAAATTGACATCCTGCAGACGTTGACTTGTAGTTCATTTTTCAACGTCGTAATCTGAGTCACCATACGCTGTAAGCTCAAAATCATCATCATGAGGATACCACAACCCAAGTGTTGGAGTACCCTTCAGATAGCGAAATATCCATTTAACACCATTGAGATTGTTGACTTTGGGTTTTGCCTAATATCTGGAACAAAGACACGTCGTGTACATGATATCAGATCATGAGGCTATGAGGTACATGAGGGATCCGATCATTCCTCGGTACATGGTGGCATCCACCAGATCACCATTTCCGTCAGGTGCCATGTCGTGGTTTGTAGCAAGTGGAGTCCCAGCTGCCAAAGCATTCTCCATATCGAATCGATTGAGGATATCGCCTACATACTTGGTCTGATGTAGAAATATTCCCTTTAGTGTCTGATCCACCTGTAATCCGAGAAAGAACTTCATCTCTCCCATGACACTCATCTCAAATTTAGCTTTCATTACTGCTTCAAATTCTTTACATAATTCTTCATTTTTGGAAGCAAAGATTATGTCATCGACATAAATCTGTATTAGCAGTAAGTCACCATCTTTTTCTTTGATGAACAGTGTACAATCAATCACTCCTCTGCGAAAGTCTTGTTTCACAAGATGAGTCGAGAGCTTTTCATACCATGCTCTTGAGGCTTGGTGGAGCCCGTAGAGAGCCTTATCAAGGGTGTAAACTCTATCCTGATGATAATGATCCTCAAATCCTTCACGTTGACTGACATACATTGTCTCCCAGATTTCACCATGGAGTCACTTTAATCTTCATATAAGATGCATAGGCTAGGAAGATACGGATTTCTTCCATTCTAGCCACAGGTGCAAACACTTCATTGTAATCAATGGTTCGACTTGTTGAAATCCTTGAACTACAAGTCAAGCCTTGTTTCGAATTATGACCCTTTGGTCATCTTTCTTACATTTCAAAACCCATTTAGTGCCAATGACCTTAGCACCTTTTGGTGTATCCACCGGTGTCCAAAATCCTAACTTCTTGAATTCTAGGAGTTCTTCTTGCATGGCACTCACCCATGCCTCATCATTTAAGGCTTCACTTACATATTTTGACTCAAATTGAGACACAAAACATCGATACGCACCATCGGGAAGATAGCCTTTTTCCATGACTGAGGCATAATCAGCGGAGTATAGCTGATTTCTTGTCTGTACTCCCGACTGTACATCCCCTATGACGTTGTCCAGAGGATGATATACATTAAGTCGAGATCCGGGAGTGGTGGGAAGGACTACTTCCTGATCCAGATTTTGAATTCCTGGTTTAGTATCTATAGCCGTTGGAGTGTGAGGTTCCGAAGTGTCAGAGGCATCAACATATGATGCTTGTGTACTTTCAGTAGCATGAACCTATTCCTCCTAATCCACCTGAGCATCCTCCACTTCTTCATCATTAGAGGAAGAGTCACTTACCTCCAGTGCTCCCTTTGAATGACTAGAAGACTCACCTTGTGAAGCTAAGGTTGTCGAGTCCAGTGACCGGTGTGTTTAACACATTGTACATCATTATGGTCGATAACTCATCCTCAGGAGGGGAGAGAGGGATGTTGAAGGACTTAAAGAATCCATCATAGTTGAAAAAGAATGAGGGTCTTTTTCTAGCAGGGGTGGTGTATCTCTGAACATCAATGGTGCATCACACTTGTACTGACCCGTTGAGTTGTTATAAACTCTCTTATTCGGTATGTTGTATCCAAGGAACATACCTTCTTGAGCCTTCTCACTGAACTTCCCTGACTGAGTTTTCTTCAGCAGTGTACATGGTGTGCCAAATGGTTCGAGGTACTCCAGATTCGGTTTACATCACTAGAGCAACTCATAGCATGTTTTACCATGACGTTTGACCACCAAGACTCGATTAAGGGTGTAACAAGCATTAGCTACTGCCTCGTTCCGAAATTGGATAGGCAGTTTCGAGTCTGCTAGCATCGTTCAGGCTATCTCTATCAAGCTTCGATTCTTTCTCTCAGCAACTCCATTCATTTGAAGAGTGTAGGCAGATGTGAACTGGTGTACAATTCCTTTCTCTTTGCAGAATGCCTCCATCCACTAGTTCTTGAACTTGGTACCGTTGTCCGAACGAATTTGCCTTACCTTCAGCTTGTAGAGTGACTCCAATGTAGTTACTAGCTCTTTGAATGATTCAAATGTCTCTAATTTAGAGTTCAGAAATATCACCCAGAAAATCTTGAATAATCATCGGTAACTACATAGCAGTGAAATCACCGGCAATGCTCTTTGTATTGATTGGGCCAAACAGATCTATGTGAAGAAGCACAAGAGGCAGGTCAACTGAATGAACTTTCTTTTCCTTGTGAAACTTCTTTGTTTGTTTCCCTTTCTTACACGCGACACAGAAATCTGGTAGTTGGAAGTTCTTAACATTTACTCCAAGCACTAGATCATTCTGGATCAAGTGATTCAACTTTCGTGGATTAATGTGTCCCGTTCTCCTATGCCAGGAGATGGAATCTCTCTTTGTTGCCTTTGATAAGAAGCATTGAACATTATGGTTGGTTGTGGAGGCCTTTGATAGGTCCAAGACATATAAATCATTATATCTTGAAGCTGACATTAAGACTTGGTCCTTTGGGATAACATAATCCTTTTTCAGAACATAGCACTTCTTATTGTCAAAAACAACCTTGAATCCTTTGTCACATATCTGGGAGACTGAAAGTAAGTTATTTTGTAGTTGTTGAACGTAATTTACCTTACCAAACTTTACTTTCTGGCATCCCACTTCGCCTTGAGCGGTGATGTATCCTCCTTTATTTCCAGCAAATGAGACGTTTCCCCCTTTAATTTGTTTGACATTTGAAAGGAGACACGGGTTCCTGGTCATGTGCCTAGACGCCACACTATCAATAATCCAGGTGTTTGTGATAGCACTATAACGGATGCCCTGCACATTCAGAGGAAATTATTAGTTTAGGTTTGGGACCCAAGCCTTAACTGGCTTGGGTGACCCAGAGGAACCACACATCAGGAACTCAACCCACTTTCCATTTGAGGGTGAGGGCATATCGTTCTTCTTAGTGTTCTCAGTATCAGACAGTAGACTTGACTTTTCTTTCCATAAGCCCGTTTTATGTAAGGCCTGTTTGTGATAAACAGACGACTGACTTATAGTTTGAACTTTAGGTTCATTACTTCTTTTTGGTGGAGTAATAGAACTACTTTTCGAAAAATGGTTTAGTCTCATAATGTTCAATTTTCTTTCTTGTTTCTGATAATAAGGACAATTAGAAGTGATGTGTCCTCTTTTCCACTATTGTAGCATGAAGTACCTTCTATATGTTGGGAAAATTTCCTCTGTGGGGAAGTGTGTGATATAGGTGTGACTTTAGTCTGGTTGGGTTTGGACACTTCTTGTTTAGATGTTTTTACATCTTTAACAAAATTTATTTTTTGAATGTTTTTAACATCTTTAGCCTTTTTTTTATTTGGACTTTGACGTTGAGCACGTGGATGGTTAACTGTTTTGGTCGTGTGGGTTCAGAAATAGACATGTTTGAACCTGACTTTACATTAACCTTTTCAAATTGTTCTTCCAAATTCATAATAGGCATCTTACCTTTAGATTTCAAAGTGGCCTCCTGTTTAGTGACAGATTCCACCGGTTTACTCGTGGAATCTGGATCACTAACTAGATGAGTAGACACCACATGATCCTTAATTGGATTGTTATTTACTGTCTGTAATTTAGCAATTAAGAATATCTCATGTGTTAGTGGAACCACTTTTTAACCCAACCCCTCCCTGTTATTTTGTTCTTTCACTAAGTGTTGAACTATGTGAGAAAAACTGGTCCAACTATGTAGTTTTTGTTTTAATGAGTTGACTTTGACTTCTAAAACTGTCTTTTCTTTCTTATTTTCTTCCAGGGAGTTTAAGTAGAACTTTATGTCATTGACTTGATTAAAAGAAACAACTTGGTTTCCTTAGTTGTTTATTTAAAAGGTCTATTTTCTCTTTATAACTGTGATCATTCTGTTTTAAAATCCGATTAGCTTCTATGCATAGTTGTAGGTCATTTACGAAGCTATCATTGTGATCTAATAACCTAGCAAAGTTAAGATCAATGTTTTCTCTAAATTTATTACATTCATTACAAGCATGACATTCAAAGAGTTGGTCTTTGGTACTTACCTGTGAAGACTCGATTGAATCAGCCATTAACGTAGAGTTTGACTCTTTGGATACTGGAGATTCTGAACATGTCGTTCTGAGATCTTGTTCAATCAGGTGATTGACCACATTCGCAGTATCTTCATTACCTGACATCACTAGTTAACTATGATTTCACCTTCACTTGTAGTGTCATCATCCAAACCCTCAACATTGGCAATGTTCGATTCACCTGGAGACACAAAACTGTAGGTCCAATCCTGTCCTTCGTCACCTTGAGTAGTCAAGGCCTTGTCTCTTTGCTTGAAGAGGTAGCTCCACTCGTCGATTTGTCTTGATGGTTAAAAGATGAGAATGGATTCCCGTTACGTGTCTTATTGGGCTTTACACATTCACGTTTGAAATGCCCCTTTTCTCCACAGTTAAAACATGTAACATTGGTTTTTTCAAAACCAATGTTGTATCTTTTGTGGCTACCAAGTTCTGTCCAGTCTTCTTCACAAACTTTTTCACTTTCCTAACAGCACTTGCCAAAGCCCACATAATATCCATTCTTTCTACTTCATTCTCGTCCACCTAGTTCTAATCTCATCTGCCAGATGTCAATTTTCGATCATTCATGCAACTAGACCATCATAAGAATGAACCACCAGTACTAGAAGGTCCATATACTCCTTTGCAACCTCCACAGTAATATTTCCGAGATTCTGGTCTTCAACTTCGTAGCATTTGCTTCAGGTGCAATATGTTGGGTACTAGATGACCATGATGTTTCAGATCCTGAAGCTTTGGTTTGAGAAGGAGCGGTTGAACTAGATACGAACGTTGTTTGAAGAGGTGCTCCTTAGCTGGTTGAAGAGGAAGAGGAGTTATAAAGTGAAGGATTCTTGTCATAGGATCCTTTTTGGGACCTATACTTTATCCTTAGTTCCTCCTCCCTCAATTTCAGGATGAAATCATTTATGTCTAATTTTGACAGTATATTGTTCATCTCAAGTTAGACACAAACGAGTCCCACTTCTTTGGTAAACCATCAGCAAAGCTAGACACTTTGTCTTCCATTGATGTTGTGACCCTATGAGTGTGCAGCTCACTCATTAGAGGGTAAAACCTATCTATGACATGATCCAAGTTTTCTTTTCCCATCGAAGAGAGTTATCCAACTCCTTCTTCAGAGCCTTTGCCTTAAGAGCTTTCAATGTTGCATTCCTATCGTATCGTTTCTCCAAGGCTTCCCATAACTTCTTAGCCTATTGTTTTCAAAGAACTGATGGAATATGTCCTTTGGTATCGATTGAGTCAACATAGCATACACCTTTTCTCAGCATTATACTTTGCTTTCTGGCTATCAGTCATACCTCCCAAGGTGAGCATAACACCATCTGCACCAATCGGCATACTATAGCCCATCTCAATAGATTCCCAAAGATTGGGATCAACTCTATTAAGATAGATCTTGAACCGTTGCTTCCATTATGGGTAATCATCTGACGTTATAAGTTTAGGTGGTTTATTATGATTCCCAATCTCATTTTCCAGAAGAAAAAGGTTCTGGATCCATGAGTCTCTACAAGCAGTAAACGCAGAGAATTGATCTTCCATATCTTTAACTTTGAACTTTAGAACTCAACTCATTTACTTGTGTGAATGGACAGATGCGAATGAGTCAATCGTGCGATTGGACAAATGTGGATGAGTCAATCGTGCGATTGGACAAATGCGGATTAGTCAATAATGCGATTGGACAAATGCGAATGGCCAATGCGGATGACTCAGTCGTGCGAATTAACTGTGTGAATGAATTCAATCGTGCAATTGGATTCAGTCGTACGTATGGAGTGTGCGATTGGAGACCAGCGATTGGGGCTGTTTAGTCGTACGAATGAGTAAATGACTGAGTTCAATCGTGCGGATGGGAGGTGCAATTGAATTCAGTCGCGCGATTGGGCCAATCATGCGACTAAGGATGTTGTTTTAAAAAATCGAAGGTTGTTGACACTTTGACACAAAAATACGAATTTCAAGAACCCAAATCTGCCGTATGCTGAAAAACGGAAACTTTTAGAACAGGAGACGTCAAAAACACTATTTTACTCAAAAAGGTGACTCTTTTGAATGAAATACGTGATTTTTGCACCGAAACTAATCAAATCACACACAAAATCATGACCCAAAGCTCTAATACCACTTGTTAGGACCGTGTACGTACAGAGTACTAACTGATAATGCGTGAAACCAGATCAAATAGTGCGGATCCTATTTGATTGCGATCTAATTAGTGAGAACGTAGTTCAGATCAATCTAACGATTAAAGAAACGTTAAGAATGATTAGACCAAGATGAACTACGAACTATGAAGTTGGAACAGGTTCTCTGGAGTCTCTGGATGGCTAGGGTGTGAATATGTGTTAAAAGTCTTAAAGTGTTCCATTTTTCCACGAATTAGGTGGTATTTATAGGTTAGGGTTTTCAATCGTATGACTGAACCATTAGCATGGTTCAGTCGTGCGACTGAATCATGCGATTGATTCATACGCATGACTGAAGGTTCAGTCGTGCGACTGAGTCAATCTCATGTCTCAATCGTGCGACTGATCCAGTCTCCTGGTTCAGTCGTGCGACTAGTCTATTAGCATGAAGTATTCATGCATATGGTCTATTAGCATGGTCCATTCGCTTGAGGGCTTCATACAATTAAGTTTAAACACGTTTCTTAATCATTATAGATTGAGAACTAAGCACAACAACATCAGACCTTTATAGTTAGTTCACATAGTTTGTCACACAATAAAGAATGAAACATTAAACATTATAATCATTAATCACATATTGTATTTCATTCATTCATCCATTACATATATGTAAGACATGATAGACATTTTACATTAAGCTCCTAAACTAGGTACATATGTATATTGAGCTCATACGCCTTGTTCATATCGCTCAACTCAATCATGCGATTGAAGTCCATGTTCACACTATAACCTCGATTGAAGTTCATTCGGAGTGTCTAGTCACATAACTCTCTGTTCGACACTATAACCTCAAATCTTAGTCAAAAATTGATGATAAAGTATAGGTTAGACTCATTGGATTCACAATCAATCAAAATAACACTTAGTACTGAATAAATCGACGATTAAGTCCATGTTAGTGGTTTATTTTGAAGGTTTTATCTCGGCTTAGTTTTCCCCCAATTAGGTTATTAGGGCTCGATTAAACTGAGCATTTAGGTCGATGTTTGTCTTGCATTACCTGTAGAAACAGATCGTAAACATTAGTGTCACAAATAGGAAGCTAAATCACAGATACGAAATTTGTGCAGAGTAACCTTACTTTCGTGCGATTTAAGTGCGTTTTAGGAGGTGATGAGTGTCTGTGACCGACTCCCCTCTATTTATACTAGGTTTTTCTTCAGTCGGGCGACTAAACCTATTCGCACTCTTGACTCGTGCGGCTTAGCCTATTCGCACTCTTGACTCGTGCGGCTTAGCCTATTCGCACTCTTGACTCGTGCGGCTTAGCCTATTCGCACTCTTGATTTGTGTGACTGAATCTCAGTCGTATGACTGCTTTATGTTGTCACATTCATTCGTGTGACTTGGGTTTAGTCGTGCGACTAACTCAGTCGGTCTCCTCCATTCGTTACTACCGGTTCATACTCATGCTTCATTCGTGCGACTGGTCCATACTCATGGTCCAGTCGTGCGAATGACTCTGACAAAATATGAATTAGACCTTATGTACTTTCAACCACTTAACCTGTTAAACAATTGATAAGACGTTATGGCCAATGATCATCTCAGACATGACCTTTTTAATTTAAAAAACTGTTGATCACCTCAAACGTGATCCTTTTAACATAGAAACCGATTGGTCACCTCAGACGTGACCACCTTTAAGTGAGTGTTTCATAGATTGAATTCCAATGCATAATTTGACTTTTACCTACTAAATGACTAAAAATTAATAAATAAAAATGCTAGAAATTTAAAAACAAAATTAGAATTATTTTTTGTATTTTTGGTTTGAGATGGATTTTAAACATATTAGAGTAATTCTAATCGATTTTACTTCCTGGACAACATAGCTTCAATTCTAGTTTATCATTTCTGGTACAATTCATTACGGAATCATACAGGTATACTAGAATCATTTAGGACATTTTTAATAAAATATTTTGATGTTAGATCCTTGTTTTCACTGAGAGTCAATAGCAAATTTAGGAAATCATACTAGAGCTACAAGATGCACACCATAATTTTGAGTTTCAAGAACTCCAGCTAACGATGATTTTCAGTATACTTGTCCTCTTAAATCCATACACAGATTTTTGACACTCATTGGTGATGATTTAAGGTATAATTATTTCAACAAGCATTTGTGGATCCCACGCTTATATGATAATCAACGTTACTCAGGAGATTTTTGAGCGGTCTACGGGTATATTTCAAGAAGAAACTATTCTAAGATCTTTCAAAGAGATGCCAAGCCTCAGGTCAGTGCCATCGCACAGCAGAGAGGCGTAAACAATAATGAATTATAGAATATTTATGTTATGCTTATCCTCAGGTCAGTGCCACCACACAGCAGAGAGCACACAACCTATCTTCTTTTTTGAGCATTTATTTTCTTTGCACACATCGCACTAACAACATAATTTATTAGCTTGATTGCATTTTGCATTTTGCATTTTTCATGTTTTTTGCTCATATTTTATGGTCGTCCGCACACATTTGTGGCGTTTATTTTACTCTTCACCCCTTATTGGAATAGCGTTGATTGTGTTAACCAGCGATAAGATGGGAACCCACAGCAAGTTGAACAACTTAGTTTGAGCTTAGAACCACCAATGAGGTCTACTTATCTATTGTGTTGAATCTACTAACACGTCATATAATGAACTAGCAGCCTATAGGTCTACTTTCTTAATGTTACCTTGGTAGTCTACTAGTTTTACTATCATTTTTCCTTTTATTTTGCTTAGACTTTTTAGACTTAAACTTTGAATTTCGTATCCTAATCATTTAAACACTTTTGAAGTCCCAAACAATATGTTCCCTGTGTACTATCATTTTCCATAAAAGTTGAATCAGTATCACAGATTTGAGTACTTTCCTTTTAGCTAAGTTGTCCTTCTCTCTCGTTTTTTATAGTAATAAATAAAACGACTAATTTAATACTAATCCAGTTCTTAGGACCGTGTACGTACGGAGTACTAAATTATAATGCATGAACCCGATCAAATAGTGCGGAATCCTGTTTGATTAGTGATCCAATCAGTGAGAACGCAGTTCAGATCAATCTAACGATTAAAGAAAAATTAAGAATGATTAGAACAAGATCAACTGCGAACTATGAAGTTGGAACAGGTTCTCTGGTGTCTCTGGACGGCTAGGGTGCGAATATGTGTTGAAGTCTTGAAGTGTTATGTTTTTTCCACGAATTAGGTGGTATTTATAGGTTAGGGTTTTCAATCGTACGACTGAACCATTAGCATGGTCATTCGTGCAACTGAATCAAGAGATTGATTCATACGCACGGCTAAAGGTTCAGTCGTGCGACTAAGTCAATCTCATGTCTCAATCATGCAACTAATCCAGTCTCCTGGTTCAGTCGTGCGACTGGTCCATTAGCATGAAGTATTCATGCGTATGGTCCATTAGCATGGTCCATTCACAAGAGGACTTCATACATTTATGTTTGAACACGTTTCTCAATCATTATTGACTGAGAACTATGCACAACAACCTCAAACCTATATAGTTAGTTCAACATACTTTATCACACAATAAACAATGAAACATTAAACATTATAATCATCAATCACATACTGTATTTCATTCAATTCATCCATTACATATATGTAAGACATGATAGACAGTTTACATTAAGCTCCTAAATGAGGTACATATGTATCAACAATCTTCACTCAAAGTACAAGAATTATCACCATCATTACTGGATATGAAAGCACTTTCAGCCCTTCTTGTTTCTTTAAAGTGATATGGTGATACATGAGTTGTTACACTCTTGTTTCTTGATTTCTCATCCATTTCAAGTGCCTCAACTTTAGCCACTAGAGTATCTAGTCCGACTGCTTGAGATCTATGGTGTTCTTGAACATGGATATAGTTTGCTTCCAACTTTCTGGTAAAGTATGGAGCATTTTCTTGTTCAGTTCCTCAATTGTGTATTTCAACTCCAGAATGTTCATTTCATTAACAAGTTGCATAAACCTATGGAGTTGCTAAGGAATTGACTCACCCTTAATATGATAAAATGTTTCATATTATGAATGCAGGGAGTCCTTACTAATGCTCGTATTTTATCACTCCCTTCATAGAGTGTATGAAGAATCTTCCAGAAGGAATTTGTTGTTTTATAATTTTCACATCTGATCAATATTTCTTCTCGTAAAGCCATACTAAGCAAGTTGTATGCTTTGATATCAACTTTAACCTTCTTATTATCATCAAGTGGTAAATCTTTCATGCTTATGGGTTGTTATTATATTATAATCCGGCCCGAGGGTGGGTGGAATATAGGGACCTTCTATTATGGAAACGCATAATTCAGAATGTATATAGTTACATGATTCCTGAACTTGATTTTCCAGGATTTGAAATCTGCTTTAGTTTCCAACTTCGGCGGTGGTAAGATGATCCACCAAAGTTGCTCATGATTAGTTAAGATCTAAGATGTTAACTAATGAATTTGTTCAAGGGATATGAAGAAGTTGTTGATTTGATTAATAACTAAGATCTGCTATTCAGTTGATTTGAATATAAATCCATGTTAAATGACAGATTAAATATCACACACACTTTTGCTTAAAAAAATAGGTTCAATCAATAAAAACGGATAGATCTAACGATTCAGGAACAATTAAACACAACTAACACTGATAGATCAATTGATCTAAATCAATGAGCACTTGGCTCTCATACCACCTATGAATCCAAGGATTGCAATCAAGAATTATTAGCATTAGTTGATGTCAAGTCAACGTTTGCGGAATCAACGTTGGCTAGGTTTAATTGTTCATTTTAAAGGTTTATCAATATCAATACATATTCAAGAACACAATTGATGAAATACAACTAATGATCTATTTAAATCAAATGTATTTCATTAAAAACACATTAATGATTACAAATAACTAAGAATGAATGATATTGAATTTGATATGACGGCTGCTAGGGTTTGGTTGTGTGATGTTTTCTGTAGTGGGATTGTCGTATTGCTGTTGCCGTCCATGATTCGAACCTAGGATCCAATATATAAACAATGTTTTTTATGTCAAGGAAACATCGGATCTCTTGGGATTTGAATTGTTTCTATTAAGGAATCTCTGGATTTCTTGGGATTCACATAACTGACTGTTGACTTCTAACACATGTATTGTTTGAGTGCAAGTGTTTGGACACCGCAAGAGTATAGTCTTTCGTAGTTGGTTCTTCCTAAACAAACTATTCTTCCACAGGAATCTTATTCTTCCAAAGCAAACTATTTCTTCCAAAGTAATTGTTCTTCTGTAGGAATCTTGTTCTTCCGAAGCAATTGTTCTTCCGCAAGAATCTTCTTCTTCCGGAAGAATCTTCACTTGGAATTCTCACTTCACTCCAGTTGATGGTTCATCCGCAGACGATCTTCGAATGTTTGTTACTTGTAAGAAACATATCTACGGAAGAATAAAATGTTCATCCATAGATGTTTCTTATACTATGTCAATTTCACAAATTGATTAAGTATATTGTATGTACGTGTAAAGATGCATAGAATTACAACCATTCAATACAGATATTAATTCAGGTGCTAAGCCTATACAAAATGGGCTAGACTATTGATCTAGACCTAACAAGAGTTTTAATATGTGAGAAAAATAAATGG
Organism: Flaveria trinervia; assembly: GCA_025506515.1. Taxonomy (NCBI): domain Eukaryota; kingdom Viridiplantae; phylum Streptophyta; class Magnoliopsida; order Asterales; family Asteraceae; genus Flaveria; species Flaveria trinervia. The sequence goes on from JACCIX010000307.1 coordinate 73,835, forward strand.
ATGGGTGGGTCCCATAAGCTTTTTGTTACTTTTTAGAATTTTAAGGGTACTTTAGTCTTTTTAACAAAGCTTTTAATATATTTACTAACTGTGTTAGTATTTAGGACGCAAATGGATGAAAAATGAAATGTTGGTGACATAGTGATGTTTTTAGACTTTAGGGATACAACAATTACTTTTAGGAAAGAACATGGATGTAAATAATAATCTACTCAATTATTTACAAACCCATTAATCCTATGTGTAAATTTACATATTTGTTTATTACAAGCCTCTTAAATAAAACACAGGTTGCATGTACATGTTAAGAACTATGAGATGGTAAAGTGAGAGAAGGACAATAGGCTTAGAGTTTAGGGCATTTGAGACCTATAAAGATTTAAGGGAGGAAAGTAGTGGAGCCGCCTTTGAAAACACTACCATCTGTATTCCAATGTGAGCGACTAGGGGATGATGTGAAGGATGCTCCACTTCCCTTACCATTGAAACATTTTAAAACATTCACATCACAAGGCTATAAGACATAAATAATTAAGAAAGTAATAATTAATTAATCAAACACAGCTTCACTATAAGAAAACTATATAGAATGGCAATAAACTTTCAAGTTTGTTTGAATTAAATTACTAGTACTTTTCTTGTATTAGTTAGGTTAGTTAACTTTAAATGGATGTTCTAATAGTATTCTATTTCCATAATCACATGCCTAAATGACATTTTGTTTCTTGTTTTAAAATAAATAATGATGTGTGATCTGGTGTAAGAATGATATTCTCAGTTGAAATGACTCAACTAGTACCAAATATGATGATTAACTCATTGATTATATGGTGTAATCATTCAAGTACAGAATAGTAAATGCCTAAAGTACTGATAAATGCTCTTTGTATTAATTGAGTTGAACAGTGACAATGAACGCTAGGGTTTGAGCACTATACAATAACAATACACCTTTAGAATGTAACACCCGGTTATTTCCCTTGAAGCCTAGGAAAGAAGGAAAAGAGAAAGAAAAGACATAAAGTCCAAAGTCAAGGGACCGAACTTGCCGAACGGGAAAAACTTGAATGAGTGGGGGTATAAGAGGAGGGAAGGCAGCCTACACCATCCCCATACTCACAATTTTCGGGTATAGAGAGAAGAGAGGAAGAAAAGTGGTCTCAAGCTTTGGTTTTCGTGGATTCAAGCGTGAAATTTGAGGTGTAGCGGGTTGGACCGAAACTCTACTCGATGGTGTTGTATGTGTGAGTTCTAGGACCCCTCTTTTACACTTTTTCAACTGATTTAGGGCAAGAACACATAGTAAAACCTATTTTTGAAGTGTGTGTTGAACCCGTATGTATATGTTTATGTGTGATGCGAGTGGAGTTTGTTTTCGGGCTTGCGCATGCTTGAATGGTGTTGTGGTATGTGTTTCTAAGGTTTAGGATGGTGATTTGGGCTTAGAACAGGTTTGAGAGGGTTTGGAGGCTGAAAAGTGCACATTGGGTTCGGGAGGAACTGCATTCTACATCAGCTACGGCTAGGCGACCGAATGGCATGCGACTGAGGTTCATTCACATGGGGTCATGCGACTGGGGTCCATACACCTTGGTTCATCCGCGTTAGGTCCATTCGCATAGTACCCCCCGCATTGGGTCCACTCGCGTAGGTGCTCATCTGCATTAGGTCCATACGCATAGTATCCATCCACATATCCATCCGCATTAGGTCCATACGCATAGTATCCATCGCATATCCATCCGCATTAGGTCCATTCGCATAGGCCCATTCGCATGGTGTTCGTCCACATTGTGGTCAGTCACCTGGGAGGCCATGCGATTGAAGGGTGCCCATACGCCCAAGTAGGGCTTGTGCACCCGAGGGAACATAGTTTAGTTACTGACTTTCGGGGGAAAGTGCAGATATAAGTTTTTGATGTGGAAGGTTCCTAGGGGTTCGTGTAAGATGACTTTTGTGGTCATAAGCATTATGATGGGCTTGGATGATATAGAAGTATGATGTGTATGTTTATGCATAATGGTATGTATGATGTATGTTATTTATGTTGATGCCTTGTATGATGATGCTGACTGTTTATGTTGATGTTCCTTATTATGTATGATTATTATCCTTTGTCCTTACGTGAAATGCTAATGAATGAAATGAAAGTATTATGTAACGTAAAGTCAAGATAATGAAAAGAGGAACGAAATGAAGAATGCATGCATAATGAAAGAATGAAAGTATGAAAGGCTTGCAAGCAAACGTAAGGAGGTTCACACCCAATGAAGGGTGTTAGTTCAACCGTGTGCGGGTTAGCTACCCTAGAAGGATGCACACTGGGGCTTGATCTGTGTGATTAAACATATGTATGGAGGTTCACACCCAATGAAAGGTGTTAGCTCAACTATGTGCGGGTTAATTACCCCAGAAGGATGCACACTGGGGTCCAATCCTTATGATTGACTATATGTATGGACTCTTACCGCTTACCCTAAGTACTGGAGTTAGCTTCGTGCACAATGTTTGGCGTTTAAGAAGACCTCAGGCCCAGTACCGGCTTTATGCACACGGTGGGGTGAATCACATGACATTGGTCCAAATGAAAGTAAAGATTAATGACAAATGTACGGAATGAACGAACGAATAATGAAGATAATAATGTTATTATCTATTTGTACGTACGATGTGTGATCATGTACGACAATATAGTATGATTTTGAAAGAAAGTAAAGAACGGTTTTAACGAAAGTAGAGTATGTTTCAAATTAAAACTAGAACTCAGTCAGCAACACTGACTTTTATGTGTTTCCAGTTAGCAGGTAATGTTGCTGAGAATGGCACGGGGCAGCTATTCAGCTCTTTCGGATGGCATTCTTTTGTTTAATGTTTTTGCATTGTAATGCGAACGAAAGATGTTTTGAAATGAATGATTGTATTAACTTTCAAAAGCATTTGTAAGGAAATGAAAAGTTATTTTAAATGTTACGTTGTAATGTTTACGAATGTTAAATGTAAATTATATGTTTTATGTGCAATGATTTACCAACTGTAAGCGTCCCCGTAAAGGGGCCTTACAAGTTGGTGTCAGAGCCAACGTTTAAGTGAAACGGGTAAATTTTCAAAACAAACCTTAACTTAAACTGAAAATAGGACGGATAGGAAGGGATGCCAGTCTGAGCAGCTACGTGCCATCAGGTATTTTCTTAATGATTAACTGGCATTATGTGCTCATGTTAGATGGTTATGTGTTGTTTGTAGATTTGGATGCTGATGTAGTCAGGATAGGTATTGCTAGGGGTATGAAGAGTAAAGTAAGTGGCTAATCACAACTGGCAACTGTAATTAGGTACTTACTATAACTGACATAAACTAAGTTGTTCCCTTAAATGACTGTGTTGGTGTTTGAATCTTTTAGTGTGTGTGTGAATGGCCGGTGGTAGATATTCAAAAGCTTCACGGGGGGAGGTCATGGTGCTAGAACCGCGACCCAAGAGAGGAAGACCTAGAGTTGAAAAGGTGGTTCATGAAGAACCAGAGACCCCTCATCCGGTGGGTGGCGATGAGAGTGCCAATTGGAGAGCCTTGGCAAAGGAGGTTGTTGTGGAAGAAGTTCATTAGGTCATGCAGACAATCTTATCGTCTGTGGTGACTGAAGTTATCAAGGTTGTACGAGAAGGGGAAAGGAAGGAGAGAAACAGATCTTCGGGTGCACCGGAGCAACCGGAGCCTGAAACGGTTCTCTCCGATAAAGAAGAAGAGGAAGAAGAAGAGCCTGCGCCAGAGGCGGCACGAGGCTGTAATTATGGGGCATTTCAGCGATGCAAGCCCCCAACTTTTGATAGTAACGGCACTGCTACTGTTGCTCACCGGTGGGTGAGAGAAATGGAAGCTGTTTTGAACATAGCGAGTGCCAGGAGGATTAGAAAGTTAAGCTGCTGCCCACTCTTTTGTGGACTCGCTCTGTGTTGGTGCGATAATATAGTCCAAGCTGAGGGTAGTTGGGCAATTGGGAGGATGAGATGGTCGGAGCTAAAGAAGTTGGTGATTAAGGAGTTCTCTCCTCATAGGGAAATGGATAAGGTGGAAGGGAGTTCCTTCAGCTGGAGGCGGGAACAATGACTCATCAGCAATACACTACGAAGTTAATGAGATGGCACGGCTGGTGCCAGACCAAGTGACACCCTTGTCACAAAAGATTAAAAGATACATTCAGGGCTTCCCAGCGGATATTCGTAGGCACATGATTGCTACCGACCGAGTACGTTTAGGTCGGCAGTTGATTTGGCAGGAAGACTGTATGATGAGCGAGAGGTGGTGGTGGTTGAGGCAAGCAAGAACGGTGGTGGTGACCGGAATTGGAATGGTAAATGGTTGATCGGGTGGTGCCTCGACAAGTAACAAGAAGGTACGGGTGGATAACTGACGTATGGTCACATCGGGTGCAAGGTTGAGGAGGTGTTGCAAGTATGGGAAGGAGCACACCGGCGAATGTAGATTGGGATTTAACGTGTGCTTCAAATGAGGGAAGCTGGCCACGTGGCGAAGTAGTGTAAGACTGGGAAGTGTTTTAATTGTGGCGAGGAGGGCCAAATGAGCAGAGACTGCAAGAAGTTGAGGGCTGAAAGTTCTGGTGTAGGGAAGTAGACGACCGGACTGAAGGGCAGAGGGTGAGCGCTAGAGCATTTATGATGAGGAAAGAGGAGGCTAGGACAGACCCTGATGTTGTGTCAAGTATGTTTCTAGTAAATCAAACTTTAGCCTCCATGTTATTTGATTCTGGTGACAGTAAAAGTTTTATTGCTGCTGCTTTCGATGCTAAACTGCCTACTAGTAGTAAAAGTGTTGATGCGCCCTTTGATGTAGAAACTACCATAAGTAAGTATACCAGGATTTCTTAGATGATAGAAGACTGTGATGTGGAATTTCCTGTTAGATTGTTCGTGATGACCTTAGGTGGTTTCGATGTATTCTTGGGATCGATTGGTTAGCAGATTACAAGGCGAACATTGTGTGTTGCAAGAAGATGATTTGCTTGACAGTGCTCGACGGAAGTATGGTGACGGTTTATAGGGATCGGGTCACGACGACCCCGAAAGTAATCTCAATGGCGGTGGCAGGGAAATGCATGAGGTGTGGATGTAGTGCCTACTTGGCCTATGTAAAGGATGTGGATACGCTAACACCACAACTGTCTCATGTACCGGTTTTGTGTGACTTTCCAGATGTGTTCCCAAAAGACTTACCAAGGCTACCGCCTAACCGAGAGATCGAGTTTCAGATTGATCAGATACCGGGTGCCAAACCTGTTGCCAAGGCATCGATCATTGGCTCCAACTGAGATGAAAGAGTTGATGGAGCAATTGCAAGAGCTACCTGATAAGGGGTTTATTAGACCGAGTATCTCTCCTTAGGGTGCTCCGGTCTTATTCGTGAAGAAGAAAGACGGTAGTATGAGGATGTGTATTGACGACGTGAGCTGAATAAGTGATGATAAAGAACCGCTACCCCTTACCAAGAATTGATGACTTGTTTGATCAGCTTCAAGGTGCCAGTTGGTTTTCAAGGATAGACCTTCGATCTGGTTACCATCAGTTGAAAGTGAAGGAGCATGATATCCCTAAAACAGCTTTTTACACGCGTTATGGTCACTACAAGTTTCTTGTCATGTCTTTTGGTTTGACCAATACGCCAGTTGCTTTTATGGACCGATGAGTCGAGTTTGTCGGCCGATGTTGGATAAATCAGTGATTGTGTTCATTGATGATATCCTGATTTATTCGAAGAGCGAGATTGAACATGCCGGTCACATTCGGGGGGTATTGGGTACGTTGTGAAAGGAGAAGTTGTATGCCAAATTCTCCAAGTGCGCATTTTGGTTGTGCAAAATCCAATTCTTGTGTCATGTGGTGAATCCTAACGGGATTATGGTGGACCCAGCAAAGGTGGAGGCGGTGATGCAATGGAAGTCTCCAAAGACGCCATCTGAGATTCGTAGTTTCTTGGGTTTGGCGGGCTACTACGAAAGATTCATCCAAGACTTTTCTAAGATCGCTTCTCCACTAACCAAGTTGACCCAGAAAGCTGTGAAGTTCGTATGGGGTCAAGCTCAAGAGAAGGCATTCGAGGAATTTAAGGCGAGGCCAACTCAAGCCCCTGTTCTGTCATACCCGATGGAAGTGAAGATCTAATGGTTTATTTTGATGCTTCCTACTCGGGGTTGGGGTGTGTGTTAATGTAGAGAGGGAAAGTTATAGCTATGCATCCCGAAAGTTGAAGGTTAATGAGGTCAACTATCCTACTAATGACTTGGAGTAGCAGTTGTGGCCTTTGCATTAAAGATTTGGAGGCACTACCTTTACGGGACGAATGCACATATTCAATGATCACAAGAGCTTGAAGTACTTCTTCGAGCAGAAGGACTGAACATGAGGCAGAGACGATGGTTGGAGCTTATAAAGGATTATGATTGTGAGATCCATTACCATCTGGACAAAGCCAACGTGGTGACGGACGCCCTTAGCAGAAAAGAGAGACCCGAGCCGATTCGGGTGAAGGCTTACAAGTTGATCATGACCTCGGATATGATGAAGCAAGTCAAGGACTTCCAAAATGAGGCATTGAAAGAAGATCATCTTAATTCTGAAAGAATGAGAGGTCAGGTTGCAGAATTGGGTGAAAACCGTTTGGTGTTAGAACTTGATTCAGAAGGATGTGGATTCCTTGTTTTTGGGACATACGCATGAAGATCATCGATGAAGCTCACAAAACTGGATACTCTATCATCCCGGTGCTATAAAGATGTACCAAGACATGAAAAAAGATTATTGGTGGCCGGGTATGAAGCGTGACGTAGTGAAGTATGTGAGTAAGTGCCTTACTTGTATACAAGTGAAGGCCGAGCACCAAAGCCGTATGGGAAGATCCAACCTTTGGAT